>CABFOW010002187.1:0-35468 GCA_902141385.1 Timema californicum
CGACTACAATATGTTCATTCCCATTTTATAAGGCAGGACTATGTTTGAATATTTCTACAATTACTTCAATAACATATTTAAAGAAAATAATAAAAACTAAGTTAAAATCAATTTAAAAATAAATAATGGATTAGCAAGTTGTTATTTGATTCTTAAAACTTGAGAGCGCTTACTAAGTGATCAGATTACCTGAATCGATTTTAAGCAAACAATCAATATATGATACGTAGGCCGGTACAGATAAATAAACAGTTTTATCGCTGTCCGACTGTTGAGAGTTTTTATTTTTCATGAAACCCAACAAAATGTCTAACTTAAGGATCGTATGCAATAAATTGGGGTTCTTTACATAGATGCACATAATTAAAACCAGTTGGGTAGTAAGAATTAACAGTATCTTTATTTTAATCATCACTCGGGCGAGTAAACATAATATACGTCATGGCGGCTGACTTTATATCGTGTGTAATGGCGGATGACTTTGTATCATCCGTAATGTGTTCTTATTTCTGTTAAAAAAAAGCTGTAATTTGTTTAATTTATTTCGAGTTTATTTGTAATTCTAGTTTTAATTTTCAGTTTTTGAAGGGTTTTGATGTGTTTATTAAAATATTTACAAGATTGTTCGTGAGGTGAAAGTTTTAGAAGTGAGCATGTGCCGAAACGGTTGAGTTCAAGTTTTCCATACGATTGGGAGGGTAGGGTACTAGGCACGTAAGATTTTCCACAACTAACAATTTTTTATTTTTTTAAAGAAGATTTTATTCATGTTTATCTCTTTTTTCCGACAAATAAATATTATGGATTAAGTTGTGCTTATCAAGTCGGCCTAACTAAGTAATTTTTGAATTCAACATATTATGCTTTGTTTATGAGGTGAAGGATTTTATCATCGAATCCAGTAAAACACTGAATCCTCGAATCTCGAATACTTGTCAGGATTATATACATAATATACATAATTGTTTATGTTATACATTCTGTATATAGTTTATATATGGTGCTTATTTTATTGGCTTATGATTATTACTCATTAAAAATTTAATTTATTACTTAATTCGTTTTCCTTAGAGTGATACCACACTGGTTTGTCTAATTTGCGGAGGGTTTCAAATGACAAATTACTCCGGTTACTTTACTTTCAGAGGAAAATTAATTTAAGGGTGGCTTACATTTAATGGTGGATTAGAAATAACCATTTTTTGTTGTAAGTATGTGAGAAAGTGTGAAAAATTGTTTTGAACTATTTATTTATTAGTAAGTTATATTAACTATTCTATATTACAATATTCTCATCAATTTTGAGTTGTTAATTTTCCATTTAAGTGTGTGTGAATCCAATTTTTTAAATTTCATATTGAATCTGTAATGAATCTTATGCCTGTAAAAGTTTTGAGTCAGATCCAAATAGAAACTTATGCGATTTTTTTTTAAATCAAATTCGATGTTCAAAAAAATTTGAATGAATATTTTACTTTAGATATACTTTAAGTTCAAATCAAATAATATATTTTACGCTTACTATAATAAGTGTTTTAATTGGAATTTGTGTAATATTCTATTATGCTAAGTTTTAAAATTTAATCCAACAATAAAATGCTTCAAAAATTGTTAACAATTACTTTATAAACATTTGAGGTCCACTAAATAATCTAATCAGTAGCCCTAACCCCAAAAGGTGAAACATCAAATAAAGATCACACCACTTTTTTAAAGTTTGATTAATATTTACCAAAATATGGGCCTAGCTACTCTTTTTTGTTTTAAATAAAAGATATTCACTGTCACAAACAAATGTCCAACAAGTGATTCCTTTATGACCTGGAACCTAAGTTAATTTTTCTATTCATTTTATCACACAACTTGTTTCCAGTCAGTTTATACATATTAATTATAGATTCTAATTTTGAACCAAAGTAATCAAATCTGAATCTAGTATTTATTTAGTTTCAATATCTCAAATCTAATCCAAATCTTAGAAAGATTCAGATTAGAAATTCCAAAAGTTCAAAAAGGACCATCTCCATTTTATTGTAGGCAACATCAAGTAATATTGATAGAATTAACTGTGTTGAAATGAACTCTTGAGATAAATAAAGAAAAAAAAAGTGGTTTTATCATTTTTATAGTAATACCAATCATACTTGAGTGAAATTTAATTCAAGCAAAGTGTGAAGAAACTGTAAGTAAATTGAGAGTTGAAAGTTTTATTTTATAATAAGCTGGAGAAGTTTGTAGTATCTGTAAACATTTTGTAAATAAATTTGGCAAACATTAATTTAAAATGAAGACCAAATTGAAGGTTATAGAATGTTTACACATTAAAAAATTACCAACACTTTATACACACAAACATACATTATGTATTATTCTATGTAGAAATGGTTAATTAAAAACCAGATTGGAAAATAAATATAGTAAATAAATTAATAATTTAGCAAAACAATAATTGTGTGTACACTCTCAGCTAATTATATTTAAAACATTCTTTTTTAAAAATTCAAAACAATGAATGTTCTTTTCCAAGACCTAATAACTTAAGCAAGCTTAAATCAACATTCTACTGAAACAACATATTTACAATTTCTAAAGAATCCAAGCCTCAATATTAATTTCATGTTAAATCCTTTCAATTTACCAAACCCTATAGAATAACCCCCTCCACTTATTCACTAAGGAATCAACATTGGCCTGAATAAATAATGCCAGAATCACAATCTACTTAACGTGATGAATTTCTTAAATGGAAGCACTTTATATGATGTTGATGCGACGTTGAAATAACTTAAAATCCGTCCATGAAAGTTAACTTTCATAGTATGTTACAATAAGTGAAGTGCATCACATATTTCTGTCAACCAACTGCGTTTCAAGCAACATCAACATAGTTATTTAGTACTAGTACTTTGTATGTTTATGATGTGCATGTGTGTTTTTCAATATAGTTTTGGTCTTTCCAACATCTAAAAATTATAGCTTTCTATTAAATTTTATTTTCTAGCTTCAGTAAGCTTAAATATGCAAGTACTAGGAACTTAATACACCTCACTTGCTTGAGTTATGTTATGCATTCAACAGTCCAAGTTCATTTGATGTGTTACACTCATATATGCTAAGTTACTATACATCAACTTTATAATACATAAATGATCATCAGTCATCAGACCCGATGTTCTTTTTTTTTTTACATGGACTTTGTATTAAAATTTACAATAAGTGGATATTATGATTCTGGCATGGACAACAAACAAAAGAACACAAGTTTTATTTTTAAAAAAAAGATCCCCAACACATTATTTACAAAGAAAAGAATAAAAAAGGCCAAGAAGAATCCAATGTGTAATTATGTATTAAAATAGTTTATCATTTCGATGCATTCAGAGGTTTTCAAACAAATTCAATTGCTAGTTTATACAAGTTGTACTATGTGTTATGGAAAGGTAAATTTTCATTATTTGAGTTGGTATCAAAGTGGATCAGAATTCTTCAAGAGTTGTTCACATCTTTTTAAAGTCCAAGTCAACACCAACATTTTCTTAACCATACACTATACTTTTGTTTGATAGAAATACGCACACAAATTTGAAATTGTTAAGATAACCATTTAAAATATACTTATTATTATTGTGTTGTCAATATCAAGTTTAGTAAACCATGAAAACATGATTTAAAAAATAAAATACATAGAAGTGTTATTAATGGTCAGCTGAAATGTAATATAAACTTAGATTTTGAACATAGTTTGGATCACTTATTTTACATAGGCTATTTAATCATGGTATAGTTGTGTTAAAATTTAATCAATAAAGATAACATTATGATAGAACCAACATGTGTTAAGTAAAGTCATCCACTTTTATCATGCCTGTTCTTAAGATACAACTTAAAGGTTGGTTTTTCCTTTGGTGTTGGTACCATGCGACACTTTGCACCAACGTCAATACCAATTCAAAAACAAAAACTTACCAATAAAAAGTCTACAGGAATGCAGCAGTTACATCCAGGACTTTAACCAGCCTAAAATTAAACTAATATTAGCACCATGATACTATATAACTAGTTAAATGTAATATCTCAAACACAATACAAAGATGTCACCCTAAAATGCCTCAAAAGAGGCCTATGACACCAACATGAAAAACAAAAACACTCCACCAGATACACTCATCTTCATAAACTATGATACATGTACACCTCTCCTGTACATTAAGTACGGTCAGACACTATTATACCACACAGCAGAAGAAATTACAAGCTATTTATATCATAGGAACAACAACAATAACAACAACAAAAATACCTACAAAATTATTCCTTTCGTTGCATCAAAAAATGTATGGCAATGTTTATTAAACCAAAACAAAACCACATATGATTGTTACATCACTGGGTTGTCTTTTCTATGCGCCAAGTCCAGTTTAAGGGTGGTTTACCATAATTGAAATAACTCCTACAAATCTACTTAACATATTAAGTACAGTCCCCTCCCCCACTAGAAAAACAAGAAACCCCGCTAAGACTGCCCCTTAGGTAGCAGCACTGTCCGTTCTTCCGTAGAACTGGCAGTTTCTTTTGGAGAAGGGGTTTGTTTGCTGGGGGACTTGCCTGGGCCGCGAGGCACGCCCAGCTTCCCATTGGGGTTTAGGACCAGCCCAGGGCTTCCCCCCACTGACGCTGGGCTGCTGGCTCCACGAGGGGACATACTGCTCACCAGCGCTGTAATGTCATTGCTTAGACCACCAGGTGATCGTTCAGCAGCAGCAATGGCGCGGTTGAGGGACTCTTTCTCGCTCTGTATGGACAACACATGTGGTAATTAGTTTGCATGTACATGCACACACTCAATAGTGTATAATTATCAATGCTTATTAAAGGATAGCCCACCAAAACCCAAAATAGATAACTATAAAACTATGAATTTTACAATGGTATGAGAATTAAATTTAGGTCAAGAGATTGGACAGTAATGATTGATTTTCTTCACAAGGCAACCATTAACTTTGTGTCCAGTAGCATCAATGTAAAGTGTGAAACGTATTCTTCTTTTCATTGCAACAGCCATTTTGTGTTTGTTCTCTTTTAAGTGTTTTTATTCTTCTTTACTGTACCTTTCTTCATATATAACAAAACATACCTCAAAAAGCAAGAAGAGGTTTTCCTTAAAGAAATAAAACTTTAGGATTCTTCGAATAATCAGATTTCGAGCTTCAAGCCAAGCTCTAAATAGATACTCGAGCTTGGGTTCCTCGTAAGATATTTATGGGCTCACAATTTAGCTCTTTGAAAAATATTCTTTCTTTACCTGGTCTGGTGATGAATTACTTAATTGTTTCTTCTGTTCTCTTTGTCTTATTGTTGGAATGTGTTTAGCATAAACTTTTGGTGGTGGTGAGTGAGGAAGAAGAACTGGACTGAAGAAACGGACAATACGTATATTTTACACGTAATGTCACCAAAGTCACTAACAACCCATGCAACATCCCATTAACAATCTTCTTCAAATAGTGTGTTGAAAATTCCTTTGTGAAAGCAAGAAGTTTATGTTGAGGAATCCCCCAGAGTAATGAAGGGTGATGTCCTCAGCCGTGTATATACCATACATCCGAATAACACAATGCATTATTATTTGAGAATGTGGCTCCTTGTCGTCAAGGGTCAAACTTCATTTGAAAACTTGCATGCCGTGACTGATGTAAACCACGTATCTTACCAACTACAGTAACCCCATGGCTTCTTTGGTTCTGACTGACAGCTGCTAAACACATGTTTTTTGCAGATCATATGGTTTGGCATAGGGATACATAATTTGGTATGGTAGCTTTTCAAAGCCGTCAGCTGTCGGTCAGCACCAAAGAAGCCATGGGGTTACTGTAGTTTTCAAAACACTGAGACTCTCATTAGAAGAGTAGTAGTTTAGCAAAAGCTGTTTAGTGTCGCTCTTCTTCCTCACTAAGATATTTGATCTCCATCATATTAATATTTTTCACATAACAGATCCTCTCGTACTTTGTTTCGCCCCACAGGTAAAGTATGCTGGAAACGAATGAAGATAAATCAGAACAGATCAATCGGTATACAATTTGGACTTTAATGAAGATATTTTTAATGAAAGTTAGAGGGAGTTCAACCAAAATGTAAGGTATCTCAGACAAGACCATAAAAGATTTGGGTCTTCTTCTACCTGATAATTTGAACAGATTTATATTCTATAAAAACTATTTAAGAGAGACAGCAAACGAACAGCCAATTATATTACAAACTTTGAATATAAACAAATCCGACACCTTGGCTCGGTCGGTAGCGTGTTTGTCTACTAAGTTAAGGAGCCAGGGATCGATTCCTGGAATGGCTGAAATATTTATCTTTTGTGAAATATGGGTTTAGTCTTTTACAGTGATGAATTAATGGCCACGAACTGGATGATGTGCCTGTCCTAGTCTTAAGTTGGATTATAAGGTATATAAAGATACGAAAGGTATAGCAAGCTTGAATAAAAAATGACCTAGGCTAAACGATGAAAACAGCAATGGATGTAAAATAAATATAAACAAGCTTCTATTGAACCAAGAACAACTTATCAAATACATAAAGTTACTATAATGTGTTTGTGAGATCAAATAGAAGAAAAAGTGTTCTTTTAAGACGGGCCCAAAGGTAAAGGAAATACTTTTATAATCAATTTATTTTTGGCTAAGTTTAGGTTTGAGGGATGTGTTGTTTTTGCAGTGGGTTCATTGGGTATAATCACTACTTTGTTATCAGGGGGAAGAACAGTGAATGCAACATTTAAATTAGCTTTGCATTTTTCAAACGACCAAATTGCTGTGTGCGACATATAGAAGCAAAGTTTCACATCAACATTAGAGCAAAACTATCCCTTATATTTTGGAATGGGAGTACAATGTTGCATTGAACCTCAAATAAAAATCTAGATAAAATTCTGAGTGATCTCAGAAGCAATTATGTGCTCAAAGGAGGCATCATTGTATTGTTCTCAAAAGAATTCTGAAACATGCTACCGGTTATTCCGAGTCATTAGAGCTGATGAGATTAACGACTGCCTGAAAAGATCCTATATATACTCAGACGTAGTGAAACTTTCCCTGTCAACAAGTATGCACATCCATGAAGACAAAAACTAGACTTATTTGTCAATATAATGCTGTAACTCTGCAATGGAGTCTTCACATAGCAGGAAAGCAAGGTGTAATTGAATAACTCTTAGATATGCATCATGTTCAAGGATATCTTGGAATTAGTCCATTTTATTTATCCCAATATAAGTCTTCTACCAAACAAGCCTCTTTTGTGGTTCCAGGAACAAGCTATACTAGCTGCAAAAATAAATTGGATAGTAAAATTAACTACTGTATTTTAGACAAGTTTGAAGTACCATTCAGCACATACATGTCCATAGACATCTTGTCTAATTTTGTAATTCACTTAGTTCTTTGGTTTACCCATCCATACTCAATTAAAATTTGAGCACCTTGTCATTTAGATGTGTATTTTAACACAGCTAAACTGTGTAGTTGGACCCGCTTACGAGCAAACAGTCTGCAAAACGTATCATAGAATGACTGTAATGACAGGTTGCACTATGAGAGAGTGAGAGCAAAAGAACCTGTTATTCCATCAGCCCTGTCTTTCCAGTTTAAATGGATGCAATTTCCTATCTTTTATCAACTTTAAAGTTTTCATCATGGTCATTTCTACCTACATTTTGTGATTTCTTCTCTGTGAGGGAAATTAAAAACTCTGAATTTAAAAATGTTATTGTTTTTAAAACCAACATCATATATAGTGTCTTCAACAATTAGGAAACTTCACTAATAACAACATCTAAAACACTCAAGTTATGTTCAATGACCATCATTATGAGCTATTATGTACATTAAAAATTAATATTCACAAGGAAAAATGTGAAGAAATAATTTGATTTATCAGATTTGAAGAAAATATTACAACACTTATGCAGTTAAGCATTTTATAAACAATTTTAATTCATAATATTATACAAATAGGCACAATGTTACCAAGCATATCATAACCACTAAGGGAAAATTTTCAAAATTTGATATCACTTCAATAATATTTCATATATTAAATTTAAGTTTGCTTCAGATTGAAGAAGTGCACTTGGCACACACTTAATGTGAAGCTCAATTCTCTAAGAATCAAGGGTATCGGGGTATCGAGTTTGGCATCCCTAGTTTATGACTATATATTAGACGGTGAAATTTAATTTAAAGTTTTGCAAGTGAAGAAAAGAAAATATGTTCTCCATCACTACCTGGTAGTCCCTGTCATCCCTGGCAGTAGTTGCTAGAGTTGGGGGGTCATTTGGGCCCTGGCTCCTCTCGTCATCTTCTAATGAATGGAGCAGCTAACACAAACAACAATTTATTAGCCAGTAAACACACAAACAATCTTACTAGCAATACAATGCACTAGTGAGGACTCTGTTCCAACATTTCACTTACTCTATTATTTGAATTCCCAGTTCCTAATATCCCACAAGCCAATCTAAACCCTTTGGTTTCCAGTATTTACACTTTTGTGTAATATGGGTAGTGAAGAGAGGTGTCATGGTGAATTTTATTCTCAACTAAGTTTATGAATAATGTTTCCTCAACATTTTATAATCCTACTATTTTTTGATAGATTCCACTTCACATTGAAAATATGTTCTTTATTTGAAGAAATATTTAAAAAAAAATCAATAGTAAAAGCAAATAACAGAATGATCCTATTTTATATGAAAAGGGTCACTAGAACTCAAAAGGCAAATTGAATATGTTGACAATTTGCAGGCACTATACATAAAAAGCAAAATAGACAAAAAAATTGATCAAATCTTAAATTTTGCAGTTGATGGAGTCCATAGTCATTTGGCTTATTTTAAGACATGTGTGTGTGTGTGTGTGTTACAATAAACTACTACTACTATATTAGTTATAAATAACAAGAAATCAAATTATATATATTTTTATTATTTCGGATCAGAGGAATTCAAGTAAATATTTAGTTTCTGGAGCTGGTATACTGTTCTTGGTTTAGTTGGTTTATAGGTTGTGTGCAGATAGTGTTTGTGATTTTTGTTCCGCACTGATATAATTAATAAATTATTAAAATATATATTTTTGGATGCAGAGAGGGGTGAGGGAGAAGGATTCGACCACCATTTCAATGTTCTAAGATTGATTTGCGAAGGAAACCAACCTTTTCCACTTCATCATCAAAGTGGTCGTCAGTTTGTGACTGTGAAGTCTTCCTGGCACGTTCCATGAGTGTGGCCCTCTTAGCCGCAAGGTAAAGTGAGCGCTTGATACGGATGTAGAACACTTCAGTGATGGCACGCACTGTGTAGTCCGGGACGAATGTGTGACGGAGAATGGTGTCAAGATTTACTGACTGAAGGCTGCCAATGTTAGCAGGAGTGGCAGTGGGGGACTCTGCTGCAACCAATCCCAGCACAGTTAACTCTCATTATCTGGGTTGCCATTAATAAACACAAAATCTTCTGTGTTTTTGAGAGAAAATTCCCATCTGTACAGACAACTATGAATAAAGTATATAAAGGAACAGAATATAAATTTTAGTGTTGTTAATAAATATTTTATGAAATCGACTACTTTGCCTTTTGAATGCCAAATATAATACCCTTTTCTATTATTTGAACTCAAATTAATGGTATTAATACAACATTTATTTTTTCACAATAGCATATGTAATTAATTGCTCTTTGCCTTTGTAAATAGTACCTACTAACTGTTACAAAATTATTCTTAAGAATTATTAAATAAGTAAACAAAGTCGAGTTTAAGAAATTTATTTGATCCAAACCAAAAACCACTATAGGATGAAGTGGATATTATAACAGAAATAATGAAACCAAAGGCAAATATTTAAAGATGATCAAGAAAAATGTTTAAACCAACAAAAGAGTCTTAGCACTTACCACTTAATTACGAGTTAATTTGTTACCAATTTTAACCAAAAAACATGCTAAACCAAACTACATATTTTAATTTGATTATATCTTGTTGTATTTACCATGAATTTACAGGCCTCTAAACAATTCATGTTTTAGGATGGATGGGATGTATACCACAAGTGTTTAAATCAGACTGTTTAATTCTCAACTCTGTATTTTCTTCTAAACTAAATAGTAAATATGTGTAAGACTTCGAAGTTTCAAATTTGAATCTGAGCCTTAACAAAATTCGTATTCAATTCAAAATACCAAATCTAAATATTAGAAAGATTCAAATTGTATTCTAAATCTCAAATCGATATAGATTCCAGATTTGTATTTAATGAAATGTAAATCACAAGTCTAATAATCTAGAATTCAAACTTTTTAAATACCTATTTCACTTTTTATAAAATCTAAAATTCAATTTTTTACCTAAATATAACTAAGAAGTTTAACATTGCATTTCAAATAAGTAAATGGCCTTATCTTATTTTTAAAAAATCAACTCATATTTTTTAACTTGACTAATGAAATTGTATCATATTAATAATAATTAATCTATTTGCTAAGTGAAAGAAGAATGTAAGCATTTAATGGAGGAAGTATGGTGGAAGGAAAGAGGAAGTAATGGAGACATTTTACTAAAGGGATCCGGCCACAGGCTGGAAACAGTTGTTGATGATGATTATCAATATTGTTTCTACATAGAAAGCAAAGATTTTAATTAAAGTCAAAATTGAAAATTTGGAATTTTTACAAGTTTTATTACCTTCACTATTACGAGGTGTGGCTATTAAATAACTGGACTGATGCTGCTCCCAGCAAACTGCGAGAGTGCCGCAACATGTTTGAACATGACTGTGTCTGATGATCCTTCCCCCAACCTGAGCTCGCTAGGTAAGCCAGCAGGTCACTCAGTTTGACTGTAGCAGTTAATTGAATTAGTCTACGCACTAGTGGCGCGTCGGAAAAATGCCAAGTGGTCAGACGGAGCAACGGGTTAACCTCAAGTTTCTTGTTAAACTAGGGAAAACTGCCACAGAAGCTTATGCAATGTTGAAAGAATTCTACAGGAATGAATGTTTATCCCGCACACAAGTTTTTGAGTGGTTTAAACGGTTTAAAGAAGGGCCTGAAATAACAGAAGACGATTGGTGCCCAGGACGGCCCTCAACGTCAAAAACAGACAAAAACATCGAACAAATTGGTAAATTAATCCGCGCTGATCGTCGTATGAACATCCGAGGGCTTGCTGAAATGACAGGAATCGACAAAGAAAGTGTTAAATAGATTTTGCATGAATCATTTAACATGCGTAAAAAATGGTGCCGAAACTCCTCACTCCCGAGCAAAAGGAATCAAGACAGAACATTTGTACTGAAATCATAAACAACATCGCCACTGATCCAGATTTGTTAGACAAGGTGATTACTTGTTATGAATCGTGATTTTTTACTTATGATCCCGAAACAAAGAGGCAATCCATGTATTGGAAGAGCCCAAGCTCGCCAGGATGAGCAAATCCAAATTCAAAGTAATGATAATTGTCTTTTTCGACATTCATGGCATTGTCTACGTTCACTGGGTATCCGAGGGTCAGACGGTCAATCAACATTTTTACATCGAGGTTCTGACGGCCCTAGGTGAGCATGTGAGAAGACGAAGACCCGATTTGTGGAAGACCAAGTCCTGGATTCTTCACCAAGACAATGCACCAGCCCATTCTGACTTGTCTGTGAAAGCGTTCCTCGCAAAATACGGCATCACCATGTTAGAACATCCATCATACTCGCCCGACCCTGCCCCCTGTGACTTTTTTATATTTCCCAAGGTCAAGTCGGCGCTGAAGGGGACAAGATTTGAAAGTGTGGAAGCGGTTAAAGCAAAAGTGACGAAGGTTCTCAACCAGCTGACAGAAGAGGACTTCCAGCACTGCTTTCAACAATGGAAACGTCGTATGGAGCAGTGTAGGGATCGCCAAGGGGAGTACATTGAAGGCGATAAAAATTCTGCTGTAATTGGTGACGAATAAAAAGTGTTATGAGTTCAGCCCGGTTATTTAATAGCCATACCTCGTACTTTTGCATCTAAAGAGAAAGTATTGTAATCATGAACATTTTTGACCTCAAGATTATAATGAAAGTAAGTTTTATAATTCTTTCTGTCTGTCCGTCCCCATGTCTGCATGTATGTATGTATGTACCCCCTCCATCACCATGTTTGTATGTATCTCTGTCTCCATATTTGTCAGTCTGTCGGTGACCTGGCGGTCTAGGGGTAAGGTGTCAGACTTCTATGCTGGCGGCCGGGGTTCAATCCTCGGTCCCGGCAAAGATTTATCTGATTACCAAACCCTTCCTTCACCTCTGACAAGACATCTTGTGAATGTGAGGAACGCCAGGCCTCCACCGTGGTTCGGATTCCACGTTAAACTGTAGGTCCTTCATTTCATCTCACAATCACCCTACCATTACACATTAGCGTAAGTGCGTATAACCCGAACGGGTAGTAAGACGCGGTGCTAATGATAATAATAATGTCAGTCTGTCTGTTCCACGTCCATCCGTATGTCTGTCCCCACGACCAGCCATCTATCTGTTCCCACGGCCAGCCGTCTATCTGTCCCCACGTCCAGCCGTCTGTGTATGTCTGTCCCCACGACCAGTCGTCTATCTGTCCCCACCACACGTCCATCCATTTTCAAGGGAAAAAAATGGTTTCAAGGTTAGTTTATTGAAAATGTTTTTTTTTAAATTTGAAATATTTTAAATAGTGATTTAACAATTTGGTTCAAAATGAGTATTGTTAGTTTTATTTATGAAAGAATAATAAACTATTAAAGAACAAAGAGCAGATGCTCGCCACTCGAGATAAAGACCGGAACTGACAAAGACGTCATCACAGAAGTGACGTCACAAATCTAAAGCGGAACAGTTACTTAACTCGTGTTTGTTATTATAGGCCTAGTTAAGAGAATGTTTATTTATTATACACAACACCCCCTCTCAAACACGTGTTAACTTTATTAATGTCTATCACGCCAAGTCCTTGTATGCACTGATGATGGCTTGGTCCGAACAGTCCTTTCGTGAGCACATCAGCTACCATCTTGTTTGTTGGAATGTATTTCACATTGATTTCGCCTCGTTCAAAAACTTCACGCACATAGTGATGCCGAATGTCAATGTGTTTGGTACGAGAGTGGTACACAGGATTATGCATGAGCTTTTCTGCTCCTTGATTGTCACAATAAACAAGAGTTGGTATTGCATTAACACTCAAGAACCCGATTTCTTTTAACAGGTTTCGTAAGTAAACTGTCTCTTTTGCTGCTTCCGTAAGAGCCATGTACTCTGCTTCAGTGCTTGAAAGAGCCACGGTGGATTGTTTTCTCGCCTCCCATGTCACGGCAGAGCCTGCCACTTGAAAGGCGTAGCCTGTGTATGATCTTCTGTCATCAAGGGCTCCTCCCCAATCTGCATCCACGTATCCAATCAGTTCAGCGCCAGATCTCTTGTAGACTAGTCCATGGTTGCTCGTACCTTTCAAGTATCGTAAGACGCGCTTCGCCGCAACCCAGTGTCCTTTTCCGGGGTTTAGGTTGTACTGGCTCAAAGAGCTCACCGCATACGCAATGTCTGGTCGTGTAGATACTGCGAGGTACATCAGAGAACCGATGAGTTGCTGGTACGGAACTTCGCTCATTTCCTCTGCCTCCTCCTCCGTAGATGGCTCCATGGCTTTGGATAATTTGCTGTTTCCATCTAATGGGGTATTTACCGGTTTGCAGTCTTGCATTCCGAACTTTTTGAGAACATCTTCTATGTACGATTTCTGTGACATAGTGACCAACTTTGAATTTTCATCTTGTTTGAATTCAATTCCAAGACAGTAGTGCAGCTTTCCTAAGTCTTTCATTTGGAAGTTTTGAGACAAATCGTCTCTCAATCTTGTGTAGGCTTCTTTACTGTTTGTAGCTATGATCAAATCATCTACATAAACAACCACGATAAGAGTCACACAACCATCATTCATGTGGTACACACACTTGTCACAATCTAATTGTTTGAGTCCAAAAATTTCTAGTCTCTCGTGCAACTTTTTGAACCACTGTCGGCCCGACTGCTTTAGGCCATATATGGACTTTTCGAGTGAACAAACTAGACGCTCCATTCCAGGGGTAATGAAACCGTCCGCCTGTTCCATATAGATCTGTTCGTCAAGATCTCCATTTATGTAGGCCATTACAACATCAAGCTGATACAAAGTAAGGCCTAACTCAGCTGCTAGGGCAGCAACTAGTCTTATTGAGCTAAGTCTCGCAACAGGTGAAAATGTTTCATGGAAATCAATCCCTGGGCGTTGGTTATAGCCCTTCGCTACCAACCGAGCTTTCCGGCGTTCGACATTACCGTCTGGCCCATACTTTGTTCTGAGTACCCACCGACAACCAATGACAGCTTTATCTTTTGGGCGTGGTTTCAATGTCCAGGCCTTGCTGTGTGTCAGAGCGTTGAACTCAGCTTCCATCGATTTCTGCCACTCAGCTGCATAAGGTCCTTCTAAGGCTTCTTGTACAGATGGATTTACTGCCTCTTCATACATCAAGCTCGCACTTTCAGGTTTTGGCGTAACCAGATTAAAATGTTTTGCTGGTCGTCCCGGCTTTCCTGTTTTAATCAATTTAGGTCGACCAGGCCCCCTCTTATTCTCAATCACTGTGCAGTCTTTGCTTAAATTTTCTGATTTGAGGTAATTCTCATTGACTTCAATAGGCCTATCAGGATCAATGGGATCACTTTCTTGAACTTTATCTACATGTCCATCAGCATTAGAAATAGGGTCTTTCACACTGTTATCAACATATAAGTAAGAAGGTTCAAAGTTCGCACACTCCTTTTGTTCATCCGAAACTTTGACAGTTTCAAAATTTTCCAAAAATTTTACATCTCGGCTTCTCAATATTTTTTGTTTTTCTGGGTCCCAAATTCGATACGCTTTCGATTCAGTAGAGTAACCCACAAAAATACCTGCCTTGGATCTTGGGTCAAACTTTCCTTTATTTGGGGCCTTATTCAGCATATATGCCTTGCAACCAAACGTCTTGAAATGTCCTATGTTTGGTTTTAGCCCGAACCAAATTTCATAAGGGGTTTGTTCTTCCAGCTGTTTTGATGGACATCTGTTTCTGATGTAAGCAGCTGTGGCAATCGCTTCGGCCCAAAAACTTGTTGGTAAGCCAGACTCCAACAGCATACATCTTGCCATCCCCACCAGCGTGAGATTCATGCGTTCAGCTTTGCCGTTCTGTTCTGGAGTTTCTGCTACGGTATGTTCTCTTCTTATCCCTGCGATGCGCATTTCTTCTGTGAACTCTTTTCCGCAGTACTCCAGGCCATTGTCTGTCCGCAAAGTTTTGATTTTCCTTTCGTGACGGTTTTCCGCTAATGCTTTGAATGTTTCAAAAGCCTTTTTCACGTCACTTTTATGTTTTAGAAAATGAACTTCTACCCAGTTAGATTTATCATCGATAAACGTTGCAAAATAAGAAGCACCACCATGAGATTTCACTCTCATTGGGCCACAAACATCTGAGTGCACTAATTCAAGTAATTTTTCACTCTTCGACTCAGACCTTTTTGGAAAAGGCGTAGCAACTTGCTTTCCTAAGATACAGGTTTCACATGTTGAAAATGTTTCTGATTTCTTAAAATCCATACCGCTAACCATGTCTTTCTGAACGAGTTTCTGCAAGTCATACGCATTTAAATGTCCATATCTTCTGTGCCACTTTTCAAGTTCACTAAGATTGCCTGCCTTACTCACGTTAGCTACATGTGTCGAACTCTCACTTTGCATGTAAGGTTCGATAAAATACAAATTTCCACGTTTACGAGCAGTTAACAACACTTCACCATTTTCGACAATTTCAGCATCATTTGCATTAAAACACACGCTTCGCCCTTTTTCAACAGTTTTTGAAATTGAAAATAAATTTGTCTTAAGTGTGGGTACAAAAAGAGTGTTTTCTAACCTCACTTTTACAAATTGGCCCTTTTTATTTGAAACATTCATTACTGCAGTTCCAATGCCTTCAATGTCAGTTGTTCTGTCATTCGCTAACCTAACCTTCTGACTTATGGTTGGCGTGAGTTCCAAAAAACTATTCTTGTCGCGGCACATGTGTGTTGTTGCTCCACTGTCAACACACCACACGTCATCTCTTCTCGTTAACTTCGCACAGAGAGTGCTCACTGAAGATGATGTCAATGTCACGATCTCTTCTGCTGCTGCATGGGTTTGCTCTGATGCCATCGAAACTTGCTTTTTATTCGCCATTTTTGTCCAGCAATCGGCTGCCTTGTGTCCCAATTTTTTACAATAGTTACACTTATATAACCGTTTTGATGCTTTAAAATTCCTATTTTGATTTTGCACACCACTTTGACCTTGGATCTGAAAAACTTTATTATTTTGATTTGTAGGTAGGCCTACACAGTTTTTATCTGGAGGTCTGTTTTTATTTAGACTTCGCCCTATGGAAGATTTTACATAGAAAGCGCCCGCACCATTTAAGTCTGCTTTCTTGTCCTGTCTTGCACTGAATTCTTCTAGAAGTTTTACTTTCAAAGACTCTGTGTCCGGTAGTTCATCTCTAGCTTCGATTGCACAACGAAAATTATCGTAGCTATCTGGCACACTGTATAATAACACGATGGTTAATAATTCTTCAGAAATGCGAATATCCATTTCATTGAGTTTGTCAACTGTGTTGAGAAAATTCGTGAGATGATCCGCCATGTTTTCTCCTTCTTGCATTTTTGTGAACAAGAGTTTTTTCAAAAGTGTAGCTTTTCTTGCAGGCCCTCTAGACTGGTAAACTAGTTCTAGTTTTTGCCAAACGTCTTGCGATGTTTCACAATGTCTTATGTGACAAAGTTCTGTAGGACTCACAGCTAAAATAATATCAGCTTTAGCTTTACGGTCAGCTTTGTCCCACGTGGCCGCGTGTCTAGCGGTATCAGCAATTGATTCCACGTCAGCACCTACAGCCGCTTTAGGCCTAGGATTGGTTCCATCAACGTATTCCCAGTGGTCGTTCTTAATTAAAATTGCTTCCATTTGTTGTCTCCATGTATCATAGTTTTCCTTTCCCAGCTTTTCTATATGCGGCAAGAAGCCGGCCATCTTGAATTAATGGATGTGATTTCAGGCGGCACTAACGATATTTATATTACCGCATTTACACTGCCCTATCACGTTAACAAAACAAATAGTCAATGTTTATCTTCTTCCAAACTGTTAATACAGCGTGCTGGGCCCATAACCTGTTAGTTTTATTTATGAAAGAATAATAAACTATTAAAGAACAAAGAGCAGATGCTCGCCACTCGAGATAAAGACCGGAACTGACAAAGACGGTTGCGTGAGACGCCCCGGTGACGTCATCACAGAAGTGACGTCACAAATCTAAAGCGGAACAGTTACTTAACTCGTGTTTGTTATTATAGGCCTAGTTAAGAGAATGTTTATTTATTATACACAACAAGTATTTATTATAGTTTTTTTATAATATACATGAATTAGATAAATTTGTTTTTACCAAAAACATTATTTTATGGTAATTTAATATTGACGACAGATTTTTGAATTTAAAAAAAATATAGCTACAGCAATTTTGTTCAAAATTTACAAAAAATCTTGGGATTAAAAATTAATTATGTTTATTTTATGAAGCAGAATTATAAAAAAGGTAATTTATTGCAAACTTTTTTTTTATAGTTTTGTTTCAATATATATTACACTATAGGAGAAAGTTTGATTGTTTCATAATTTTAGATATGAAAATCCCTGGTTTTATTCATGTGTGTCCCATATCTGGTTACAGTATTGTATATCAGTAACAAACTAACTAATCTAAAGAAATAGGTTAGCGATGGATAATTTTTAAAAAGTGAGCTGATAGACCTATACAACTTAAAACCAGATATTAAGGTTTTACTTTAGATCCATAACTGTTTCCAGCCTGTGGCCTGGGTAAGTTTTTTATTCAAGTCATATATTTTCCACTACCGGCTTGCTAGGGCTGTCATAGCTTCATATGCCTTATAATATAACTTAAGACTAGGACAGGCACAACATCCAATCCCCATTTGTTCATTTATCAATGTTAAATGGTAAATCCACATTTCACCAATGATAAATTTTTCAGCTATGCCAGGAATTGAGCCTTGGACCCTTAGCTCGGTAGGTATATACGCTACCGACTGAGCTAAGGTGTCGAATTCCAGAGATTAATGTGTAACCTAAAAATAAATGGTACAACAAAAGTGTACATTTTTGGAAAATCTTTTTTTTACAAAAGTTAAACAATAAAAACTACATAATTTTTAAATATTTTCCTTTTATACATCAAAACTGCACATACCTTTCAATAAGAATATTATAATTTGAAACAAAATTTTCCCACTATAGTGTTCTGAAAAAATTCTTAATTTTAAAGCTGGAACTAAAACCATGTTTTCTAATAGAAGTATGTCAATATATCATCTAAATCACGTGTATGAACAATATCCATCAAACCATTTAGTTTGATTACTTCCAGATTAAAAATTTAATTTTGAGGTTGAAAATGTTCAGAATTACATCACATTATTTATAAGATAAATTAAAGATCTACCAATAAAATGTTTTATACATGTGTAATTGTATATTATTTTATCCAACCCTTATGAAATTTGCCCAATATATTTAGAATTAAATATTAATTAATATAATTTTAATCTTTTTTCTTGGTGTAAGATTCTCAGATTTTGCACTCTCTTTTGCCCTTATCTCAGTTAGCCGAGACAGGCATAAATAAGCCTTGTAGAAAACAAGGGAGTGAGGTGGACAAAGTAAGGGTGCCGAATAGAATCTGCTAAATGGATTGAAATAAAAGAATATGGTATGATGCTTTGCCCCAGTCTCTGAGAAAACCTTGCGATGCTAAGATGGGAAGCCCACGTTGAGCATTTCTATAATAGTTTCAATTAACATTATGAACCTACTATTAGCACTGGAAACCACACCAGCATTTCCATTGATAATGTTAAATGTGATATAAAATAACTCAACACACATAATAAAGGAATCATTAATAATATCTCATTTTAATTATATAAGTCAGTAAATTAATCATTCACCAACAGCCCAGTAATTGTAAAAAGTGATATATTATGTTTGCTCCCGGCTCACCTACTCCTATGTTCTGCGTGAGCGCCTGTGTGCCAAAGTATGTGAACGGGCCACTTTCAAACTCGAGGCACTCTCGTCCGACCATTACTTCAACCCTGCCTTCCACAATCAGTACAAAGTAGTCGACAGCCTTACCCTGCAGGAGAAAAAACATCTTTGGATACATCCTCTGATACAAGGACAATTAGTTTTTGTCAATATAATAATTTTACATCTATTATTGTTTCCAGCCTGTGGCTTAAGTGTGTTTTTTATTAAAGCCATATATTTTCCACTACCAGCTTGTTGGGCCTGTTGTAGCTTCATATGCCTTATAATTCAACTTAAGACTAGGACTGGCACAACATCCAGTCCCCGGCCGTTAATTCATCACTGTGAAAGTGTAAACCCTGATTACCACCAATGATATAAATTTAGTGCAAACAAACTATATTTATTTTCTTCATGACTTAGGGCCAGTTTCATAGTCAGACTTAGTACACCTCCAGTATGGTGCTTTACTAAATACAAGATGACACCTACCTAAAATTGAATGGAATAGGCCCTTTCCATTCTGGTCTAGGTAGGTGTTGTCCTGTATTTAGCAAAGCGCCGCACTTGAGGCATACTAAGTTTGACTATTAAACTGGCCCTTACTAACCATCTGTGCTAGACACATTACACTAAATGAGTAAAGATGAAGATAGATTTTTAGAGAAGGGATGCCAAATTCAGTACTTCAATACTTTCAATTTTTACTGATTTAAAAATTAATGAGATTTTTATTAATGTCAAAATGTTTAATACCTCAATTTTTAGCTCTCAAATCCTTGTAAATATTGAAAAGAGGATAGAAGGGCAAAGCCTACACACTTACCAGAAAGCTGTAAGCATCAAAGTTCACAAGTAAAACATAAAAAAATATATATATATATATAATGTTCAGGGTACATCAGTCCCCTTCTTCAGAAGAAGAGAGTAAAACACAGACTGGACTATGGTGCTATGCATGTTTACACTATGGTGTAGTTCATAAGGTACCTTTCAGGATAAAATGAGCGTATCTACTTCCAATGATAGCAAAATTTGACTCAAAAAGTAAAAAAGTTATGTACTCTTCACCATCATCATAGTTTCCAGCCTGTGGTCAGGTCAGTTTAGTAAAAATACCTCCATCTTCTTCTATCCTTCCACCATTCTTCTCCTCTCACTTGCACACCTTTAGTTATCAGGGGGGTTTTTTCAATCATTTTCTTGGTCTCTCTAAGTATTTTTCCTACATACTTCATCACCATCATTCTCTGTGTCTCTCCTATTACATTCTCATTAGATCATACCATCTCAGCCTTACTTTTTCTACTATCTCATTTACTCCCTGTACCTACAACTTTCCTAGATTTCATTCTTAATCCTGTTTCCCCTCATGAAAGCTAGCATGCTCCATACAAACTTCATTTCCATGGCCTTCAATTTCTCTCTTACATCCAATGTCCATGTTTCTACTGCATATGTGACAACGGGTACAAAGTATACCCTATACAGCACTTCCTTGCCCTTCAAGGGTACTTCACTTCTCCAGAGCATGTCTCTTACACACCTCCCTGCTGCCCTCTTCTTTTTGGATCCTCTCTTCCCCAAATTTTGCCTCAATTACGCTTCTGAGATAATTTACACTCTGTTACTGTCTCAGATCTACCTCATCCAATAGTATAGCTTTACTAGTCTTTATCCTCTTCCTTGTCATTATCATTATTTCATACTTTGCCATGCTAAATTTCATTACATACTCTTTCACTTCCTCATTTCATTCCTGTAGCTGTTACTGTACTTAAAATTCCTTCTTCCCCCATTCTATCAAATAATCTGCAAACATTATGGCTTTCATTTCTTCCTACTTGAGTTTTCCTGCCACTTTGTTGATGACCATTTCCATTACCAATACAAATAGTAGTGGTGAGAGATCATTCCCTGCTTCACTCTATTTATTATTTAGAGCCAGTTCGTCGGCTCCTTCTTTGTCTTAACACAACTCATTTTATCCTCATACATACTCTTTACTCTCATTACAGCTTCTCTTTCCACTCCAGCCTTCTGCATCACTTTCCAGACTTAAATTCTATCCACAACATAATATGCTTTCTCCACATCCTTAATACCATTACCAAGTCTTTCCTAAATTCATATCTTCTTTCCATCAACTGTCATATAACCAAGATAAAGTCCATAGTAGAATTTTTTTTTTGTAAATCCATATAATTCCCCTCTCCATCTTTTTTTTTCTTTCTTATTTCCTTTTACAGTATCTTCTGAGCTAAGTTCTAAGGTCCAATATTCAAAATGTCAAGGCTTTACAAAGGCTTAATATTCCATACCTGAGTGTATATGAGCGTTGCTGGGTCATGGCGGGCCTTCTCTTTATTCTTCACCTTGATGTGGTAGAGCACATCCTGCTTCAGGAGTCTCCGCAGGATTGTCTCGGAGATGGTCTCAGGTTTAAATGCGTCCACATCTGGAACAGTAATATAACTCTAAACAACGGAAATCCCCAATACATGAAAGTTCTGATACTTCAAAATGACAAAATTAGAAATTAAATAAATACTCTTGTCTATTATTGTTGTAATTTTTTAACGTGGGCAAATTGTATATGTGCTCAACAAGCAAGACCTGTGTGCACATGCACACCCACACAAGTGTGTGTTCACATACACACACATAGTTAAACACAGCGCAACTATGTTACCCAACAATATGCTAAAATGTACTGACTCATTTTCACACCATACATAAAGCAGTAAAATGTGAATGTCACCAAGCATGGGCTACTCACTTGTGTTGAGGTACTGGAACATCGCAAGTGTGAGCTGGGGTGAGATGTGGATGGTTTGATTTTCTCGGCGCTCAGCAAACACTGTAAAGTCCTGCTTGAGGGACTTTTCATTGCGCCGCCGCTTGGAGCGATTATCAGCTAATAAAAAAACCACCAAAAAACATAAATTTAGAAACCAGACTTTAATAATAGAATAATTATTTCATGCATAATCATTCATTCATTTTGTCCCTCGATAAAAATTTAAAAGAAGAGTGTGAAACTTTCTTTTAAATTAATTTAGTCAATTTAGAAAACAATATTCAGCGTAGAAATACACAGTTGTTATTAAAATTTTAATAGTTGTTTAGCACTAACGAAGTCACACGTGACTGGCCTTAACCCTATAAAGAATAGCTAAATGTTTAAAGTAGAGGTGTCCGATAGCTTTGCTCAGTTGATAGCATGTCTGTCTACTAAGATAAGGGTCCCGGGTTTGATTATCGGCATGGCTGTAAAATTTATTATTGGTGAAATGTGAGTTTCTCCTTTCACAATGACGAATTATCGGCCGGGGGCTGGATGTTGTGTCTGTCCTAGATTTTAAAATGTTTAAAAAGTAGGTGGCCTAATGGCTAGATACTAAAATTATTTAGCCATTGGGCCACCTCATTTCTAAAAATTTTACATTACCTATAAGTTATTCTACCATTTTTGTTTTTATTATAATTATCTTACCTATTTCTAACCTCTTTCTTTTCCCAAAATGTTCTCTAAATATTATAAACACATAAAAAATCTATCCATACATCAACAATGATGGATGGAGCAAATTATGCCCCATGCTTCTATCAAGCTTGTATGGATTTGAACATGTCCGACACCCCTCCAGCAATCAGACAACACTTCACTCTCCTTAATACAATACATTCAAGAGAACTCACTATCAATTTATTCAATCAGTATCAGAAATTAGCCCTGTACCACTCAATACAACTTTGCTCTTTTCCAAGATAGTTTTTCTATCCTCTTCTCATCTCATTCAACTTGTGAACAACATCCTACAAATAGGAGTAGCGATTCAATTAAAATTAAAATTGCTCTAGATTTAATTTTGTTTATAAGTTGTGTGCTTATATTTTTCAGTCGGCTCAGAAAGTGCACGTTAATTACCTCAAATAAATGGGGTGGGGGATAAGAGCAGAGATGAGTCCTATGAACCCTTAAAAATACAAATTCAATTTTCAGAAGAAAAAAAAATCATTTGAGATTTAAAAAATATATTTTTCCAAATTTTTTAATCAATTATTTTAGCTATTGCTATTACTATTACTATCACTAGCCAACAATTATTTTTTTAAATTTATATCCCCTGGATGTGATCGATTCTAAAGGAAATTAATATGCTGATCCCAATGATGCCATTAATTTTTCTGTGTCATGTGCTTCATCAAAAGATGGACTCAAATTTAAAACGTCAATGAATTACCTTAATGTTAGTACCATACAATTATATTATATAGAATGCAATCTTTATCATGAAATTATTTCACGTTAAAATACAACATTTATGTTCATTTATATGATTGTACAGGTAATATATGCATTCTACATAATTAAAATGATTGTCATATGTCATAGATATTTTTTTCTAATAATACACTATATTGAGAAAAACTTCTGCAAGATAGGTGAATCCACTTCCTATTCTATTTTAGGCGTTAACAAGATTCTTCATTAAATCAAACTTTATATGTAGGTAAAGGTGAAAGAAGAGTCTTTACTGATTCAACCAGTTAAACATATTTACATTATTTCTTCCGGGTAGATATTCACTTCATTTTTCCTATTGTTGCACAATTTAATGCCCCATGATCTGACTTATTGCAATGTATATCCTTTTTTATAAGTTTTAATTATCCTATATCCTAAAAGGCCCCTAATTAATTCCAGAATTTTATTAGAAAAACAAAAATAAATATAAAAGAAACCACAAGAGGTTTGAAAACGCCACATCTGCTGGCATTTTGATCTCTCCGGAAACAATGATCAAGTTAATTGTGCATCTGTTGCCTTGAACAACTCAGCCCCTATCAAGCGTTAGCCAATAAGAGGGTTTGGAGGTTAAAGTAGGGAGGGGGAGGAAACCTTTAAAATAAAGGATACAAGCAAGTTTACTTCCCAACAAGAAATAGTAATATATATAATATTGTTTCCTTTACTCTTACTCAATGTCTGGACATATCAAATTTACATTAAGGCTCGTTTACTGGTATCAAGTACTTTAAGTCAAGCAACTTTCCTGGTAATGTCCCTGTGTAAATGTTGTGGTCAAGTCCACTTTCCACTGTACGTATAGTGGAAAGTGAAGTTGGAGAAGAGTCTACTTAAGTGGTCTCTTGAAGTTCAGGTGACTCACTCTCCTCTGGTACTTTCCCTGTCCAAACTACTCGTTAGGCTAGTTTCCTTCAAGCTGGACGGTAGGGAGTACAGTCTGGCTTTGTTTTCTCGAAAGTGTACAAGCTATTTGTGATGTCCAGTCCTGTTCTGTTTTGTTTTTCTGAATTTTTGTGGGTTGTATTTAAAATGACTAAGTAGAGTGGTAATAACTAATAAAATACATAAGTTCTTGGGTATTTACGCAATATATGACCTACTGTGGAACATCAATTTCGACGAGTATTCTAACAAACTGTTAAGATAAACTAATTTTAGTAAAACACCACTTAAATAGGTAATTAATGCTTGCACTAATATTTTCACTTCAACACAACATACTTTTATCTTCTCCATTTGCAAATGACCGACTGATGGGTTCACTGGAAATTGGCTTCAAGTACTTGATTCCAGTAAACTTGACACATGTGAACGAGCCTTTAATAAGGTCTGAAGGAGGAGAGTAGAATTTAGAGGAGGTGCAACCACATTAATACGGAGGTAGAGCGGCAACATTTATGAAAAAAAAGTAAACCCAGCTGAGATTTTAGTACTGACTTCCTTGTACTTGGCAAACCAGACTAGACAATAATGACCTAGTTATTCATGTTCTCCCCTGTGTCGGTTACAAAATGTTTAATAGGGTATCTAAATAGGAGGGTTTGTAAACCTCCTCTAATCCCTTGACTCGATGTGCCCTATGATAGAGTGGTGTGGTGTACTTACTCCAGACGTCAGTCTCGTCCACAATCTCCGCCTGGATTAGTTCTTCAATGACATCCTCCAGGGTTATCAGACCGACAGTCTCATAGAAGGGGTCTCCTTCACCCTCTGAATTAACTCTGTGCACAAAGGCCATGTGGCCTTTTATACCTGCGCAAGAAAGCAAAACACTTCAGTAGCACAAATGAGTCTCTTGTTCATCAGAAAATGTGCACTAAATAATCACTAGACGCAAAAGCTGGTATAAAGATAAAAACATCAAAACTTATTAAGGGTATTGAAAGGTATGAAAACTTCTAGTTTAGTTCAAATATTTGTCCTCTTCTACTTTGCTTGAAAAAAAAAAAATTCAAAACAACTACAAAGCTTCACCAATAAAAATTATCAAAATCTAAAGTACACATTCCAGTTCAATTTTTGTAATTTTGTGATGTAATGTTAAGTACCTTCTTTTACCCTGAGAGGTAGAAAGCTTACCTTGCAATATTCCACTATGGTATAGCTTATAAGATAGGGTCATAGTGTAATCTGCCAAATTAAAACTGCTACCATTCAGGGTAAGCAAAGTATCCATAGAAAATTAGTGTTCTGGACTCCTAATTTTGAAACTTGTGAAAAAACTTGCTAGCGATCAAACTCGCAACTTATGGTCTTGCAAATCACAGGATATACCAAAACAGAGCTAATTTTGAAAGGTTTCTATTATCGTACGAGTTGGTGTGGCATTGTTTTGCTTGTGAAAGAGTTTTCAATGTGACAACACTGTAATACCATGACATGCCAAAGGATTGAGGTGATGGGTGCCACAATATCATTGGACAAATTACGTAACTGATAATACACACTATTATTGTATTGATTGCAGCATGTAAAACAATTTTTTTGGTTTTATTAGGAAACCATCTTCCATTTGTGTGCATCTGAGTTTATTATCTAAAAATTTTCTCAGGTTAATTAAGTATGAGTTAAACGTTTCTTATTTTCCAAATCTTCTTTAGCTCACCTGGTAGTGTGCTTGCCTGAAGATCAGAGGTTCACAAGATCTATTCCAGTTCGAATTTAATAGTTGATTTATTTTTTTATTGTAAGAATAAAAAATCACTTATTAATAATACGAATCCAGTAAAACATTATTTTACTTTCACAATTATTTTAAAAATATAAATATGCCCTAAAGCAGCGGTTCTAAAACATTTTTTAGAATGTACCCCTTGCCCATGACTAAAAGTTGAATGTACCCCAAGATAAACAATTTCCAAATCATTAGTTTTAAAAAAATGATTACATGGTGAATTATTGATCTATTTAATCATACTGTAAAAAGTCTGTAGAATAGTTTAAAAAATTTGTAATAGTAATTCTGGAGCTAATATATTATGAATCCTTAAGTTTTTCAGTGAGAGGGTTGTGGCTGCATGGCTTGACACAACTTTTCGATTCCTGGTTGTCCACTTGAATTTTTCAAGCAGAGGTCTGGCTCCAAATTTAGCCTATTGCGGTACTTATTTTTGAGGTACACTATGGGTGAATAACTTCTTGTCTCATTTCATACACAAGAACAAGACAATTTCCTTTGGAAAGACACTTTACCTAAGTGAGGAAGAGAAGATAATTATATTCGAAACCAATTCCTTCACACAAGATTGCAAATAATCTGGATTTGCCTGATTTTGATTTTATGAAATTAACGGTTTTCACTGCTTCAATCAATACTATTTTCATATCATTTGGACATTTCCTGGAAACTAGAGCCTCCCTGTGAAGACTACATTGGACACATTTTGTATGTGGGTTGGCCTCATTGATCTGGGAATCCACACCACTATGCTTTCCAGTCATAGCTCGTGCACCATTAGTGCAAATTACAACGCACTTCTCCCAGTCTACAACATGTTGAGTTACAAAGCCATCAATGGTATTAAATATCTACTGTGCCGTTGTCTGACCTGGGAGCTCCTCATGGAACAAAATGTATTTTGCCACAGCGGGGGAAGAATCAATATATCTAACAAATGCCAGAAACTGTGCCATATTTGTGCAATCTGTACTCTTTTGCTGCTCACATACCCGCTGAAAGAAGCCCTTGTACCCCAGTGTGAAAACCGCTGCCCTATAGATTTTTACGATGTGAATAATAATTAGCTTGCTTAGCCTTATTTTTAAATGTGTACATTTTTATGTCATAAAACACATTAATCTAATTTTTAGATAATCACCTACACACTAAATTTCAAAATTAATGTACTGCTTTTAATGTACTATGTTAAATTATTTTTAAAGAAGAATATTGTGGTAGCCTACATAGCCTCAAATACCGTGTATACTGCTATAAAAAATATTTTAAACAAATTATATGCTTATTAATACAATAATTTAAAAATAAAGTGTTTTTTTTTCAGTCTGACAAATTAAAAAAATAATCTAGCCATCAGGATTTGAACACTCCAAATCTAGATTATGAGGTTGTCAAGTTACCACCTCAGCCAAGTTGACACTTAAGAAAACTTGAAAAAATTAAGATACATTATTATAATTTCACATAAACAAATATTTTTATTGAAGGATTGAATAAAGTGTTCAGAGCAATCATATTTTTTACTTCTGTAAACCTATTATGTACAACAGTAGGTTTATTTCAACAAAATCACTCTGAAACCAAAAGGGGGGNNGGGGGGGGGGGGGGGATGGTGCCTATCTTGTTTTATTATGCTTTACTCGCCAGACAATTAGTTCAGCCAAAAATAAGTTTCAATTTCAATTATTTCAAGTATGTTTAGTATCATTAGACACTAACTCTAAGGAGTAGGGACATGAAGGTTTTACCTAGAAGAAATACACTAGCATTAAGGTGGAGAAGGGATGGAAAAACCAACTGCAGTAAGACGTAGCTGAAATTCCAAACTCAAACTTCACCGGCAATCGAGTCTACAGTGGACCTGTACACTTATACTGCATGGCCACTAATACAGGTGGCTGTACCGTTAAAGAATTTCTTAAAATAATTACATTTTATAAAACCAATGAGCAAATGTTTTAAATATGTTTGCCTATATTTCAAAAACATTTTTCATAAATCTCAGGAGAGTAATTTAGAGAACAAAGCTTAAAAAAACATTAGAGCTGCCCAACAAGATATTGTAGATCTGTACTGTCTTATTATTTTAAAACCATGAAACAATAATTGGGCTTTAGTAAAAATAATTAGGATAAAGTGTCTGTACCTTCCTTGAACTGTTTGAACATAATATCGAGCGTCATGTCCTCAAAAACAAAGTTACAAGGGTTCTGGTAGAACTTGCACAGGGTCTTGAGGGGAGTGTTGTCATCGGGATCGACGAAGGCTAAGTCCTTAATATATAGCACAGTCACGATGTTGGAGTGTGAGCCCTCATACACAGGGATACGAGAGTAGCCTGCAACAAAATAACATCAAGTGTAGAAAGAAGAAAGCAATGCTATGCAATTAAGTATATATCAAAGGTGAATCGCGGGGGATGAATGATTATAATTAGACATGAGCCATATACCGTTTTCCAATTTATTACATTAAAATTAACACCTGGACACAGGAATCAAACCCGGGTCCTTTGGTTTAGCACGCCAATGCTCCCTGGATAGATCAATGGTAGAGCATTGGCATGCTAGAACTAAGATCCTTGGTCCGATTTCTGTTTCCAGGTGTCATTTTACAATTTATTCGATCAAGCGTATAAATGAGACACTCTGATACTCAAATCTAAAGAAGAAGTGTTAAATGAATGACTCACCCTGCTTCATGATATCGAAGACTGTCTCAAAAGTTTAGCAAGAAGTGTTTGTCTCAAAGTTTAGCAAGAAGTGTTACAGTGAATGACTCACCTTGCTTCATGATATTGAAGACTGTCTCAAAAGTTTAGCAAAGAAGTGTTACAGCGAATGACTCACCTTGCTTCATAATATTGAAGACTGTCTCAAAGTTTAGCAATAAGTGTTACAGTGAATGACTCACCTTGCTTCATGATATTGAAGACTGTCTCAAAAGTTTAGCAATAAGTGTTACAGTGAATGACTCACCTTGCTTCATGATATTGAAGACTGTCTCAAAGTTTAACAAGAAGTCCTACAGTGAATGACTCACCCTGCTTCATAATCTCAGACACAGTCTCAAAGTCCAGCACAGAGTTATAGTCCAACATGAAGATGTCCTCCAGTCTTGTCATCACCTCCTTAACGGTCTTCTTTCGAAGCTCCAGGGCACCTGAGATAATGTTTACCTCATCCTTCTCAAGGTCGTTGTACTCTGTAGTCAGCTGGATAACAAACACATTGAATTTAGATAAAATAACAACTTGCATTACCCTTAGTTCCTATTTTTCATGTAGTTTTTTCAATAACCCTAAAGACTGCATTTTCGAATCCTGTCTCACCCCCAAAATAACGAGTAACTTAAATAGGTACAGCTAAAAGTTGAAACTCATTAAATCATTCAATTTATTTTTAAAAAAGAAAATTTTAAATGAACAAAACTATTTATATGATCCAAATTTGTATGTTGTTAAATAAAGAGTGAATAAAACTGAACTAAGATGATAATTCTGGTTTAAAGGTTTGCAAATCTCTAATATCATGATTAATGGTTATGAGACTTGCTTCAGTGGCCCCATGGTATAAGGCGTTACTATTGGGTCAGACAAAACTGCCGATGACTGTGAGATAAAATCCTGGTCGGGTGTACTGAGTGTGTTTTTTACAAAATGTTTTTCGCTCTCCCTCCATGCAAATACAGATACATTTCCTCTAAATTCAACCTTTATCATCCTTACAGTAGTGTAAATTAGTATATGTATGTATAACCTTAATAGGTAGTAAGATGTGACGCTAATATATATAGTCATAATATGAGCTTCGACTAGATTTTGGTGCCAGCTCTTATGGTTAAGTGGTTAAGAGTGTTTGAACATGAGTTTAAGAAACCTTATTTGATAACAGGTGAGGCTGACAGTCATGTGTTTATAAATTGTAAATTAATCACATACATTCTTCATGATGATGATGATGATTCTATGATTTTAGGGCAGCCCCTCCCCCCCCCCCCTCCTTCTTTCTCCACTTAAGTTTTAATCCACATATTTCAGGTGTGTGAGTACAGCGACTCAAGCACAGACCCTCAACAGTTATATATTTAATGAGCACTTTCTAATCACTAGGTTGTTTTAGTTCACAATATACCCCAAAGACAACATAAACACACCCAATGGAATGGAACCAGATATTCTAACAAACAAGAGTTTGAAATGCCTTAATAAAAACCATGGATCAGTATTCAAATACGTTGACCCAAACATGAAGGTAAAATATTTTGAAAGTTAGGATAGTTTTCAACAATCTAATCTGATAGCTCAAAAGTAAAAGTTAATAAATCTATTTACATGCAGAATTACCATCCAACAATCCATTTTTGCAGTAAACTTTTAACAGATGATGCCAACTGTGACAACTCTAAAAATACAATGACCCTCTGTCACAGTTGGCTACTGTACATTTACAAGCTTTCAAAATCAAAAGAGCATTTTATGGCAACCTGGTAAGCCGCCGTCACTGCCAATAGAGAAGTCTGATCTCTTCGCATCGGTGAGGACAAATATAAATGTTAGGTTCATTTAGTCTGATTTTCAGGTTACAGGGAGCTTGGTGTTATAATATTGGCCGGGTGTATTGAGGGTGGTTTCTAGCTCTCCTATTACGCAAATATAAGTACATTTACCCTAGATCCTGGATTACTCATTCCTACCCCTTTAGCACAAATGAATTTGTAAGTACTAGCATGGGTAGAGGGTAAGACTCAGTGTGAGAAAGAGAGGAAATGAAGACCGCCAAAGTATGCCACTACCAATAGAGAGATCTGACCTTATATGCGGCACCCTGAAAGAGCCATGTACAGCAACCAAAGTGTGAGATAAAGGTCACTAAAAGGTCCTCTTGAATAGATCCGTCCTGACATTAAATTATCACCTGGGACATAAAAGGGGATCAGGGACAACCTTCATCCCACAATCGGGGGATGGGGGGGACTGTAGGTAACATATGTCAAACGAAGAGTTTTTGCAGTTTTTAGTGATTTTTTTTTTACAAATTAAACATAATTTTGCTTCAATATAAATATAGTTTAATTTTCTTCAAATGATGATATCATTAGTTTATGAATATCTGTAAAGAGTGTCTTGGTATTTAATGACAACTTTTTCTTTTCTTTAAAAAGTTTTGTCATCTAATGACGCTATGCTTATGCCAGATGTTCAAAATTCGTTGACATCACCGCTTGAAGAAAATTAAACTCTTTTTTTCTACTGAGAAATTATTTATTTTATTGTTTGTCTAAAAAAATTTGTAAAACACTGTTCTTAGATCATGTTCATCTCATCTCATCAGCATCATTGGGCACGGGGACAAAATGTCTGGTTTGCCAGGCCAGGGATCTAATCCTGAACAGGTATATTGAAGGTGATTATACCCATCTCCCCAACTCATACGCCTTTACTCTAAGTTCTATTTTTCACACCCCTTATCCCATTGGTGTAATTTTAAAATGTGTATAACTTTTAAGGTAGTAAGACACTGAAAGAGCTACAACGAAGCAATTTTGTATANCCAGTAAAAAAAATTTCTAGGGACGTGCCTCTTCAAGTATTGCACTACCTCCACTACCCAATGCCCGATAAATGATTAAGAATTGGATGTTCCTAAAAGCTATTTAGAGCGCCCTCCCCCTCCCAATTTTTGGGAAATTACATTATTTTTATAATCTAAATGAAGTAGTCTTTCCCAGAAATTTATTAAAAATGGATACCCCTCAAATCTATTTAGAGTGATCTCCAACCTAGTTTTATCTGACAATTATATGCCTCTAGAAGCTAGGTGAAGTGGTTTCGCCTGCAAATTTATTGAAAATTAGATACCTCTAAAAAATCTATTAAAGGGCCTTCCAGCAACAGATTTATGAAAACCTAATCCTTTCAGGAACTATTTTGAGTGGTCCTTGCATTAAAATTATTCAAAATTACATGCATCTAAAAACTATGTGGTGTGGTCTTTCACTTGAATTTTGAATAGCCTTAGAAGTGATGTTTTCTAACAGACGCCTATTAGAATCTATTTGAAGTGGTATTTTCTGGCAATTTTTTTGAAAATTTAATGCATCTGGAAGTCATTTAGAGTTTGTTATAAAACCATCTTTCGGCTACATATTCGATGATATCAGAAGTTTTTTAATATATTTATATACCCGCTTTGGTGGCCTAATGGTCTAAGGAGTCACTATTATGTTAGACTAGATTGCCAAGGACAGGGAGTTCAGAGTTCGAGTCCCGGTCGAGTGTACTGAGGGTGTTTTTTTCCCAAATAGGTTTTCACTCTCCTTCTCTCCCTCCATGTAAATCCGGGTGCACTTCCTCTAATTCAACCTTTCTTATCCCTAACTCATTAGCGTAGTTAGTGAACAAGTAGTAAGACACGCTGCTAAATATACCTATCTGCCCCTTTTCGGTTCAGTCTCCACTGACAACATATTTTCGTACATCAACATTCTTCGGTGTATCAGGTGAGCCACCGAGCTTGGTAAAGATAGTTTAATATTTCGTCAACAGAATGCAGCATATTGCTTTGTCTACTCCAAAATGTACTTATAGCTTTTTCAAACATTAGTATGGCACCAGATCTCTGCAAATTAAATTAACCCCCCCAAGGTTAACACATTAACACTAAAAAGTGTAAACAACAAATTTGATTAATTCCTTTCTTTACAAAATCAGGTTTTATTTACTCCAAACATCAACCTAGATGGGCCTAGCAAGGTCGCTCTGCAAATTAAATTAAAAAACCCAAGGTTAACACAATAACACTAAAAAAAATTTAAATAACAAATTTGATTAATTCCTTACTTTACAAAATCAGGTTTTATTTACTCCAAACATCAACCTGGATGGGCCTAGCAAGGCCGTAGCCAGCCAATAATTTTAGGGGGAGAAGGGGGTGCCGGAAGAGAGAGAAAAATCTAAATGATAGACAGTTCTAGAAGCTATCTAAAGTGTTTTTTATAGTAACATAAACCCTTAACTGCCAAAGACTAGGGAAATTCCTGAATATTAAACACCTCCAGAAGTTGTCTGAAGAGATTTTTATGGCAAAAGAGCCCCCTAATAAGGATGTTCGATTCATTGGCTTTGAATCGATTCTCTTGATCGATCTAGATCACGAGGCGTTGTATCGATTCAGACAAAAGATCGAGTGCATTGAATCGACCTTCCAAAGATCGCTTTAGCGATTCGTGTAGATAAAGTTTGCTTTATCCGACTACACTAACCAAAAGTGGCGCACCGAGAAATTTACACCGAGGGAAAAGGAGGGATGGGTTCTATAACTACTAAAACTCCATGGGGAAAATGAGGTTTTTACTAAATAATTTCAAACTATTGACTTTTTGGCCAACACGTCACTATAAATATATTACAGAATAAAAACGTGATGTGATCATTTACAGAACCTAGACGTGAAAAGAGCAAATCAGTGGATTATTCTCTTCACTTTACTAACTTAGGACAAATAATAACTAATTAGGAGCCCAAGAATGCAAGACTTGGTTTAGAAATTTTCCTAGTACTAGTCAACAAAAACATTTCCTAGAAGCAACAAAATTAAATTTCCCTGAATTGATTCGAAGTTTTGATTTATTTCGAACTTTCTATTCGATATTTTTGAAATTGCTAGAAAAATAATTGATATGTAAATCAGATTGAGGCCTTTGGATCGATCAAAAAATCGATTAATCGAGGGCAAAGAATCAATTTTTGAAAAGATCGAACATCCCTACCCCTTAACTGCTGAAGGTTAGGAAATTTTTTCAATATTAAACACCTCTAGAAGCTTTCTGAAGTGCTTTTTATGCTAACACAGCCCCTTAATTTGTATTTGTATCTTGATTTGGTTTGAACCACAACATTTCGGGAGGGTGGTTTAAACCTCCAAACACACACACACACCCCTGGCTTCGGCCTTGAGGCCTAATATGGCAAGGTTCGCAAACTCAAGGCTCGTAAACCTAAAACTGGCCCAACTGTCTACTTACTTCTACACTATTGTAATAGTCTACTACCCTCTTTGTCCTACTGCAGAGGATGTAGACACTTTATATCTACAGCGGGGACATACCTGCACGATTATTATATTACTATAAACTATCAGTAGCTGTTAGTATGTTTTTGGTTCTCTAGTCTTGAAAGCGTGTCCAAGCGAATGAAAACATTACGGACTAAAACAATTTAATTTAAAGAGTGGGCCCTAAATACTTTTTTTTTTTAATCTTAAAACTAGGGTTGGGCATTTTAAATTCAGTGATTCTTCATTCGCATCTATCTTTTTTTTAAATATATGAATATATTACTCGATGCATCAGTAATTTAATACTAGATTAACAAATAATCGATTATTAATTTAATGTGGCAAAAAGAGTAGAATTCACTTCATCTGATGAAGTGTGTTAATATATAACAATTATTGTGGGCTTATTCGACTATATTTCTCAAGTTAGAATATACAAAGGGGGAGAAAGGTCAAATACCACTTTGCTGATAAATAATACATAAGTACGAATATTAATTTTTGTTAGCGATTTTAACATTTATCTTTCGACCATGAAGTTACTTTAGCCCTACTATTCCTAGTATAGGCTATCTTTTTTTTATTATTATTATTATTATTATTATTATTATTATTATTAGCACTGCGTCTTACTACCCGTTCGGGTTATACGCACTTACGCTAATGTGTAATGTTAGGGTGATTGTGAGATGAAATGGAGGACCTACAGTTTAACGTCGGATCCGAACCACGGTGGAGGCCTGGAATTCCCCACATTCACAAGTTGTGATTGATACACGTCTTGTCAGAGGTGAAGGAAGGGTTTGCTAATCAGATAAATCTGTGCCGGGATCGAGGATTGAACCCCGGGCCCCAACATAGAAGTCTGACACTTTACCCCTAGACTACCAGGCCACCCTATAGGCTATCTTGTTTAGACATTTCAGAATAGGGTCGTGCCGATGGAAAGAGTGTGTTTTCGGTATTCAAGCTTCCTATGAAATTATTATTATTAATAAAGTATTTTTGTATGTATCCTTCCTTATTGCCTAGCCTAGAGTATAAGCTTATTGGAGGCGTGTCCAAGTCATAATACCCACAACTTCAACTATATATATTAAACTTTAAATTGCTTAGAGAGTGATTTTATGTTTCAAAATGTATTGTCATCTCCTGTTAGGGGGGGGGGGGGGG
>CABFOW010002187.1:45856-56697 GCA_902141385.1 Timema californicum
GTGAGACAAGTGACTTTTGTTATCCTTGTAGAATACTGTGTTAATGAACATTTTTGTGACTGTCTTTTAAATATTTAAATAGTTATTAGGTGTTTTATAGTTGTTAATTTGCTTATTTAATTTACTTATATTTTTATGTGTTCTATTAGTTTATTAATTTACAGACTTGATTAAGACTCTTTTTATTTTATTTTATGACTTGATTAGTTGTAATTAGTTTATATGTACAGTTAATCGGTGTGTGTACATAGTGATAATTTTAATAATTAAAGCTCTGAATATCCCGTGGGCATTTTCATTCGTGTTTGGTCGGCAGCATACCCCAATATCTCTAAAAGAACTCGTGGTTCACACGTCCACGTGTGAACGGCCTGTGACCCTTCCAGGTCTCGTGCGCCCCCCCACGTTACACAGGAGTTTCCAAACGTATTCAGGGAGTGGGCTAAAGCAGGAGTTCCCAAACGTGTTCATGGAGTGGGCTAAAGCAGGGGTTCTCAAACTTGTTCAGAGAGTGGAATAAAGCAGGGGTTTCCAAAGTGTCCAGGGAGTGGGCTAAAGCAGGAGTTCCCAGACTTGTTCAGGGAGTGGACTAACGCAGGAGTTCCCAGACTTGTCCAGGGAGTGGGCTAAAGCAGGGGTTCTCAAACTTGTTCAGGGAGCGGGCTAACGCAGGAGTTCCCAGACTTGTTCAGGGAGTGGGCTAAAGCAAGGGTTCTCAAACTTGTTCAGGGAGTGGGCTAAAGCAGGGGTTCTCAAACGTGTTCATGGAGTGGGCTAAAGCAAGGGTTTCCAAACTTGTTCAGAGAGTGGACTAAAGCAAGGGTTCTCAAACGTGTTCAGGGAGTGGGATAATCCAGTTGTTCCCGAACTTGTTCCGGGAGTGGGATAAAGCAGTTGTAATAAACTTGTTAGGCCAAAGGAGCCCTTGCACCAGAAATACATGCTGGAGCCTCCATAAAAATGTTCACACTAATATGAACATTCGATAACGAAAGTTAAATTTTACAAGTATAAAACAAACGGAACGTACCATATTTTCTGGTTTTGGCGCAGTCAGTAATGGTTTAATGGGGTGGCGTGCAATGGTCGAGGAAGGGCTAAGGAGGAGCCGTGGTCGAGGGTGGCGTATTCGGTGGTGGTCTAAAAGCGCGTGAACATCTGCCGAGCCCGGCATGTACCATGTAATGGAACAGATTCGCGCAGTTGGGACGGGTCGCGGACACGGAAAGAACATGTCACAAGTAGGTTCGTTGAGAGGTTCGTTACGATCCACCGAGAGTCGGTTTTTGGAACGAGCACAAAGGGACTATCAGTTTTAGCTAGGGCGTCGGTATGTGTGTTCGGATAAGTGGTACGTACCCACGAACCTCTTGCGAACATGACGAACTGCTGGAAAGAGGTAAATAAGTTCGTTACAGTCGGTAGACATTAATAAAAAAATTATACTGTTCTGTGGGACCTGAAAGACAATAATTACTATTAAGAAAATTAAAAGACGATGCATGTAAGGAAATCGCTTCTTTAGTAGGAAAAATAGAAGAAGCGTGATACTGATAAAGTTTTTATACTGTCCACTAATGTACTGAGACTGCAATCTAACAGTACACCCAATACCATTGCTGAGAGAACTGGAGGGCTTAAGGAGAAAATATTTATCATTGCTCTCTCTCCGTTAAATGTTGCCAAACCCCCTCGCTCTCAGAGGGTGGTGTGGTGGGGCAAGAAGGAGCTATTGGTAACTTCGACTAACCAGAGTTGTGAAACTTGTCTTACGTTTGAGGGGAGATTGACCACACAAAAATGAAGAATGATAACGTGTTTTTCAATAGTAGCCATGTGGTTCCCCTTGAACAGGGTAGTTCCAAACCGGCCCGTTTGTTATACAGTTCAATGCACCACCATGTCGTTTTTTAAATTATATTTGTTACAGTTAAAGTGGCGCCACTGGCAAGAAACATCACTAAAGTTTTCTCTTGGGAAGACATGTCCGACCAGCACCCTCGCAAATACGCCAGTGAACTGTGGATCACTGCTGAATGTTCGTGAAAACAGGTGGGATTCAGAAGGTTCAACGAATGTTCTCTTGTGTGTTCGTTCCACGTCCCAACTGACGAGCATCCCATTACATGTTAAGGTGCGTATTCACTTGAGCATTTTACTTCGACCGAACCGAACGAACCGAACGCGCACGAACGAATGCTCAAGTGAATACGCACCTTTACGTTACATGGTACATTACAGCCCTGGTTCGGCAGATGTATACGCACCTTTAAATGGGTGAGCGGGCGGGCTAAGGGGGCACCGTAGTGGAGGGTGGTCTAAAGGGATTCCGTAGTCGTGGGTAGGCCAAGAGGGCACTAAAGTCGGGTGTAGGCTAAGGGAGCACCGTAGTTGTGGCAGTCTATCAGTGGGAAACGTCGACTGCTACTTTATTAAGACTCATATCGTCCATCCTCTTATTTTCGCCGGCGAGAACTAAGATGGCCTAACTGGTACTCATGTATTATTTTATCACAAATATTTAAAAAATGTCCTTGTTACACCCCGATGATTCTCTACAATCAAGATACCCGCAATCTCACTGTCTCTCTTCAGGTGATAAAGTTACCACAAGGTCGCTGGGCAAGACCAAGAAGGCCGTTACCACGTTGTTGCCAAGCTGCTGTTTGTTTACCTTCCCTATTAGTGCGCCCAACAACTGACAGCCTCGGCCATGGACCAGGTAATGTTGGAAGGAACCTTCATTCGAGTTTGGTCTCTGTGACATCCTCCTCCTCTTCAAGATTATAGTATTTTAATGGAACCTTGAAAACCCACACACAATGGTGGCCCCATGGTCTAAGGCATCAGGTTGGCAATAAACTAGACTGTCGATGATATGGAGGTAAAAGTTCTAATTCCCACTAGTTATAGTGAGAATGGGTTATTTTCCCTCAAATTATTTATCATTGTGGTTTTGCCATTTCCTTCTTCGTGCTAATGCGGGTGCACTTACTCTTAGTTATAATCTCTCACCCGTTAGATTGTTGGTGATAACTACAGTGTAAATATTTTGGGTGCCCGTCATTTGGCCTAAAGTGTAGGCCAAATGATTTTTGTGAAGTTTAGGCCAAATTAGGCTAAATTACTATTACTGCTTGTAAAATTAATTTTTAGGCCATTTATTTAAGTGTGTCTATGTTGTCTTCAGAAACATTCGTTATGATTTGTAGTGCTGTTACTAAAGGGCGATGTGTGTAATCTTTAGTTAAATAGTATATACAACCGTTTCAAAATACATTTGTCTTCTCTCAATTTACTACTGCCCAAGGTATAACAGCAAGTCCATTAACCTGTAGTACTACTTTTGTATTTTGAACTTTTTGCAATGCCAAAGTTTTGTGTAATTAGCATCTAAATTTGGCCACTCCATTTTAATAATTTTGTTTTATTTTGAATTTTGAACTTTTTCAATGCCAAATTTTTGAATTTTTTTTGTACCATGAGTAATTAGCATATTATAAATGTGGCCACATCATTAATATAATTTTGTATTATTTTAAATTTTTCAATTTTTGTACCAGTTTTTAACATAAAGAAAAAGTCGTATACCCCTACCCGTTTGGAGTACAGTAGCCCCACGGCTTCTTTGGTGTTGACTGACAGCTTTGAAAAGTTACCAGACCAAATTATGTATCCTTACGCCGAACCCTATGATCTGCAAAAAAATGTGTTTAGCAGCGGTTACTTCTGATAGTAAAAATTTAGGTATATACCTAAATGTTGACTGTCAGAAGTCAGTTGTGAGCTGTCAGTCAGAACCAAAGAAGCCATGGGGATACTGTAGTTAGCATATAAATGTTAATGTTAATACATTTTTATTATTTCAAATTTTGAACTTTTTTCAGTGCCAAAATATTATTTTTTATCTACCTTTCTGGGTATACTTGTTTATTAATTTTTTTAATGAATTAATCAGCCATTTATATTTTCTATAGTTATATTAACTTACTAGAGTTTGCCCACGTTTTCGCTCACATTTAAGTTGGGTGGATTTTAACTTTTGTCTATCAAATCATATAAACCAGGTTTTTTCAAACTTTATGCACTAGAGCCTTACTTTATTATTATTATTATTATTATTATTATTATTATTATTATTAGCACCGCGTCTTACTACCCGTTCGGGTTGTACGCACTTACGCTAATGTGTAATGGTAGGGTGATTGTGAGATGAAATGGAGGACCTACAGTTTAACGTGGAATCCGAACCACGGTGGAGGCCTGGCATTCCCCACATTCACAAGATGTCTTGTCAGAGGTGAAGGAAGGGTTTGGTAATCAGATAAATCTGTGCCGGGNTCCCCACATTCACAAGATGTCTTGTCAGAGGTGAAGGAAGGGTTTGGTAATCAGATAAATCTTTGCCACGACCGAGGATTGAGCCGCGGCCGCCCGCACAGAAGTCTGACACCTTACCCCTAGATCGCCAGGTCACCCTTACTTGAATATTAAAAGTAATTGTTAAGCCTCACTTTCTTAGAATAAAAAAAAAATTTTACGTTAAAACACAAAACTGAGTCACTTATTATTTCATTTGGTTTAACATTTTATGACTCAAATACTGTTTATGAAAAATATGCACTTGTCATTTAGAAGAGCCCAGGATTATTAGCAAATATCCCGTACAAAATTAGGAGAAAGCTGAAAATTTCAGATTCGGCTCAGAATTACATGCCCTACAATATATCTAAAGTCCCCTAAAGTACGAGGCTTGGCGTTTTTAGAAGGCCCCAAAGTTCAAAAAGTCCATAAATACCTAAAAATTATTTTAAAGCGGTAAAAATTATAGGAACGCAGAAAATGTCAGGATTTACTTATAATTATATTCTTTACAACATATAATTATTATCATTAGCACCACGTCTTACTACCCGTCCGAGTTATACGCACTTACGCTAATGTTTAATGGTAGGGTGATTGTGAGATTAATTGGAGGACCTACAGTTTAATATGAAATCCGAACCACGGTGGAGGCCTGGCATTCCCCACATTCACAAGTTGTGATTAATACACGTCTTGTCAGAGGTGAAGGAAAGGGTTTGGCGATCAGATAAATCTGTGTCGGGACCTAGGATTGAACCCTGGACCCCCAGCACAGCAGTCAGACACCTTGCCCCTAGACCGCCAGGTCACCTATAACATATTAAAAGTTCCCTAAGTCCTCCTAAGCCCCATCCTCTTCTAGCTCTTAATAAATTCGTGACCTCCATCCTCTTTACCCGAAAAGGGACTTTTCGAACTTTGGGGCCTTCTACAAAAAAAGCCAAGCCTCGGACATTTAATATGTTGTTAAGCATGTAATTCTGAGTCGTTCCTAAAACGTTCAACTTTCTACGAATTTTGTCCGAGTTTGCCTGTTTTTTTCGACGATATTCCTGGACTAAAAAAAACAAATTTCATACACGTGTGAGGCGATAATGTCGATAAAGCCACATATTAACTATTACCTATAAGAAGGATTGAAAATATATTTTTTAAATGTTTGCATTCTTTGCATAAATATTTGCTCGCTTACGTGGATACAATGTTGTAATGAACACTAAAATAAATAGTTTGAATTTACTATCTAATAAACAAAATTAAATTAAATTAATTTATACGCAAAACCATAAAATAACTGAAAACATATATTTAGGGCAAAACTGCAAGCAGGTTAATTATGGTTCTTTTACGCGAAGGCATTATTGAACTCAACACCTAAATAAATAGTTTAAATGTACTATTTAAAAAAAATTAGATTGAAAGAATCACTCTAGTAAGCGCCTTAGAATATCAAACAAATTGTTCTGTCGGTAATTGTTTTTATTAGTTTTGGAAATCCCCCCACCCCCTCGCCCCAATCATCATTTCTCTAGCCCCCATTTAAACACTTATATTTTTAAGACGTATTTCGTTATCTATTAGTTGTACTACTTGCCAGCAAAATTTCAATTTTCTACTACACCTAAAAGTTTTTTTAATAACTTCTCCCCTTCCCCCTCAATTTCCTGAAAATGAAGTCCTGATTCGTATTTTATTTGCTCAGAACGTTTTTTCCATGATGATTATGAACAAGACTTTCGTGTCTAACTGCTAAACTTGCCTAAGAACAACAAATAAAAAATTCCTGCTATACCCCCCCCCCCCTTATTTGTGGGGTCTCGAAAATGTTATGTAAGGGGAAAATATTACCCGTGAATCTAGGCATGATAGAAAATTGACGAAACAAATAGTAAGTGATACAATGGCGGGCATAAATATTTGGAGAACGTGTCACCCCCAGTATTTTTACTTTATGGGAAAGTCCATCCATCCACCCATCAAGTTATCCATCTCACCTAAGAACGTACTTGGGAAACATTATTTCTCAAATGTAATAAATCACGTGGCTGTATTACATAAATATGTTTTGTACGAGATCATAATTTATTGTATTATATAAACAAATGTATATATTAAGGTAGTTAATGAAAGAAGTAGGGTGTTTGGTGACGTCAATATTCACTTAAATTAAGTGTTAACTAATCAATATAAAATGAATAACCCTCTTATATGTAGACCCATTCATAAACAAATTTGGAGTGTGGTGAAAATCTTGAATTTATATTAATTTTCGAACTAAATATTTAGAAGGTAATATTAGATTTGGCTACATTTATGTTATATAAGGAGTGATTATAGAGAATGACAATAATAATAAGAGCCCCAATGTGTCCTCCTCCCAAAGATGGTAATAATATGCCCCCCCCCCCCAANCCCAGTTGAAAATAAAGTCGTCGTCCATAGTTGCAAAGTCAGGCACGTACATAGGCGAAATACTATATTCTATAAATATGCATAAAAAGGAAACCATAGAAGGTGTAGCTGTTGTTCATTGTGTCGCTCAAAATATAAGCAACGAAACAAGTCAACCAATTGTTAATAAGACTGAAACAATTATTAAAACATATCTTGAATAACTACAAAAGGAAAACAAAATATTGAAACGAAAATCTCTGGAAATTCGTAGGCTCAGGAGCATACTTGAGTAATTCCCTACCTAAATTGCTCAAGTCCAAAAAAAAATAATCGATATTGAGATTTTAATTGAATCTGATTCTTTTCTATGTCAAGATTGACATCCCAACATAAAAATCCTGTTCCAAAACCTTTTAAAACCCAGTTAAAATAGCGTTTGAAATAGAGGTACTGAATCATAGCTGTTTTAAGTCCAGTAATTTATAAACGGTACCATAACTCTGCAAGTCCTTAAACTTTGCAATGGGTTTCACTGGTTTGGTGCCAAAACTTTCTAAGTCCACTTGTTCATTTACTACGTATTTTATTTATTTATTCTTGGCTTAGTGAGTATAAAGAACTATCATCAAGTTGGTAAAGGTTGATCATCCATTTTTTTAACCAATGGGCTCATTCAATTCAGAGTTTTGAAAAGAGACAAATTTTTAAGAACTTGTTAAGTAGTAGCTTAATTCAATTTTTTCAATATTACTGATAATGAGAACGATAATTGTGAATTTTATATTTTTTCTAAATAATTATTTGTTTACCTTTTATAATTATTATATGTTTAATTGAATTTGATTTATTTATCTAGTAATGTAATTTGATGAAAGTCAATAAACACTGACGAGATTGATGTACAAGAAGTATACAAGAATGGTTCTAGATTTTTTTAAATATTTTTTTTTATGGAATTAAAAATATTTTCAAACGACTTTTGTATGGTATTTTAAGCCAACATTTGTATCCTACTGTTCCAAAACATCGAAAGTACACAAGGCTGTGTTTCAAATCCCTAACATTGTTCAAAAACTGCCCGAGTGCAAAATATTTCACTCAATATTTCCATTATTGTTCATGTGAGATTTCAAAACGCTTATTCAACTAACAGCTAGGTACCTTCTGAAAAGTATGAAATCAAGAAATTATTATTTTTCCCGATAGCTTATCCAACCCAGTTCTTTGCCGTTTCCCTAAAAATTTTCTAATGTGACTTAGGCAGTTTTGGAAGTGGACGACTCACTTATCTTGTATAATAGTTTAATATACCCGTTTACAGTTATAGAAATTACGAGGAAATGGCTGATTTTGACAAACGAGCTCTCATTTTAACGGCTAGGAGGAGTCCTGGATATCGGTAAAATTAGTATTTTTACACGAAACCCCGGTTTTCACAGATAGTTTACACCTTGGAAACCGTTATATGCGTTATTTGCTGCATGGCTGTAAATCTCTTGAATAAAATATATATCTTTGGCTAAAATATAATAACCTTATCTTTATTGTTGATCCAAACACAGTCATCACATCTTTCAATCTGCAAATAAAATATTTCTCTTTGGATGCTGATTTCCCTTTAGATGTTGGTCAAAACACATCTAGATTGAGATTGCCTTGACTGGGGAAGCATTTATTTATTATTGGAATGTTGCTATTGTTAATTAGCATTTTAATCCATAATAATGATCATAATTCGCAAATTAAAAAGTTAAGTTGTCAGTTTCATGAAAATATGTTATACATTTTGTTTCGCGCATGAGCTATACAAATTTATAAACGATACTATGATGTTTAAATGTGTTTTAGTATGTATTATAAGATCATAAACGATAAAATGATCTTGAAATAGGTTTAAAAATAGCCATTCTAATGATCTAATATGGATTTTGGCGTTCATTTTTTTTTCCCCTTCAAATAATGGGTTTTGACATTCATTTTATCAAATAGCAACACAATGCAAATACAGTAAGTTAATTTATGTTTCCATGCGAACACGTAATTTTGAGGGAATGATATTTCAAAGTAATGTTTTGTGTAGAACATCTATCTTTTCACACACACACTTTCTCTCCCTCACACACACACACTCTCTTTCTCTCACACACACATCTTCTATCATTTTGTCTCAGACTTTTTCACTTTCTCACACACTCTCTCTCTACTCACACACTATTAAACAATCTTTCACACATATTTATCACACTTGCTCTTAAACTCTCTTTAAACTCACTCGCTTTCTCTCAAACTCTTCCTCGCTTTCAAATTTTCTCTCACACACATTCACATTTTCCCTCTCTGTCTCAAACTCTTTCTATCTGCCTCAAATTCTCTCAAACACACTCTCTCTCTCAAAATCACTTTTCCTCAAACACTTTCTCTCTAAATCTCTCTATTAAACTCTCGGTCTAAATCTTTCTCTCTTTCTAAAATTGTATCTCTCTCTCTCTCTCTCTCTAACATTCTCTCTCAAAGTCTCTTTCACACGATCTAATATTTTCTCTCTTATTCACACAATACCTCTCACAGTCTCTTTCCTAAAATTTCATTCACACTCTTACACATCTTCTCTTTCCTACACACATTCCCTCACACACTTTATCAGGCACTCTCTCTCTCCCACACACATATAAACTTTCTCTCTTTCACACACACACACACACACACTCTTCCTCACTTATTTTCACATAATAATAATAATAATAGTTAAGGATCTAGTCAAATCCATCATATAAGTTTATATAAATGGCCATTATGATATTGATGTTCACTGGCAAAATTTATTTCATATGTCGCTTTTATATACATTTAATAATATATTAGGCCTAGCTAAAAAAATATGTTCATGTAGAGTTAACATTGCTTTAGTCCAGTAACTTTAGGTGAAAATCGGGCGTCACTTCAGAAAAATGCCAAGAGAATGAGCTGTATATTGGTTTTCACTTTCACTTTGCCTTTCTAAATAAGTTGTCAAAAGTCCCCATCATTCGATTGTACAATTTTACCGCGCGTAAAAGGTGCTTAAAATGGTGTTCTTTGTTTTTCGCTAATATCTTCGTTCCTATTAATTTTATAACCATGAGATAAACTAACAAAGAAATAAGATCGGAAATAATATATACAAAAAAGGTGGTCTAGTGTTTTGTGAGCTAGTGATCTATTGTTTTTGTTTGTAGAATTAATATTATAGGTTTGTTAGTGTAAAGCTGTATGAGATATGTCAATGTTTTTAGAAATATTGTAGCTATCTCGCATTCAGATGAAACAATCAAGAATGATTAAACATTTCAGAAAACATTCTAAAGTTTTTAGCTCTTGTTATACTCGAAAGCTTGTATTTATTTTATTTTTTAATGTAGAACACCTTCAAAATTTTAGGATCGTATTATGTGTGAGACCGTACTCTATTCGGGCCAATACAGTATTTAGTTATTATATTACTCCACTAACGAAATCAATATATCGGTGTCAATTTCCCTCGCTAGTATTACTTTGACTATCTATCACTGAGTTATTATGATAATAAGACAAGCACATAGGCTGCCGGACGACTCTTTAGTCGGATTGTTTGAAAGGTCATCCCACCCTTCCCTCAACAGTTCACTAAAAGTCATCCGGCCAAACTGCGGACACGACAATCGAATATTATAGTAAGGACGGACACCCGACTGATAAACGAGTCGGCCACACTTTTGATCGGACGACTCAAACAGTTGGATCGTGTGAAAGACGCCAATGGATTAGTAGGCACACGACAACAGCTCGTACGACAGAAATCATAAAGAGTTTGGAGCAATTGTGTGCGCGCATGCGCCGCCAAGTTGTACGTGATCGACGAGTGACCGCTATTTCCCAACCACAAGGGCAATGTTTTCGTAACTAATTCAATAGAAAAACAAGTATTCAAACAATAATGGCAACCATCGTAAAACAGTCAGTGAAGAAGCAACTACGGAATATACGACGTAAATTCACGCGGTCATTGTGTTAATCCTTGTCCAATAGCTTGGAAGCTAATTTTCCTAAGGGCGCCTAAAATTCCA
>CABFOW010002187.1:77377-111070 GCA_902141385.1 Timema californicum
CAAGTCTATTTTATTGTGAACTGTTCCCTAAAAATATTATTATTGGAACATTTTATTCTTGCTTTTATTCTTACTATAATTTAGCTAATAAATAATTGGTTAATTGTAATCACTAGTATACAAACATGATGCATTTTTTAATTTGCAAATCATATGTTATTTTGTATCTTCAGTGCTGGTCTGTTAGAGGTATCAAATGCTGGCTAGCCCTTTAATAAAGGAAAATGGAAAAGGAAATAATAATAATAATAATAATAATTGGTTGTATATATTAAGTGCTGCTGTAATAAGTTAGTCAAGTTAGTAAAGTCCCTCATGTTGTAGACACAAAGTGGCCAAGTAATAATTGTGGCATACATGCTCCTTCCTTACCACACCAGTATATTGATCCCATTCTTTCCCCTCACACGCTCAATGAAGGGAGGGAAAAGAAGGGGAAGGAAGGTTGCATGGTCAGGTGATTTGAGCTTTAAGAATCAAATGTTTGAAATTAGACACGAATACCCTAGATCGATGGTTTTTAACCTTTTCTAATTAATGGACCAATCAAATTATTTTTGTACAAAAGGGGGTAAAACAAAGGGATTGAGGGAAAATGCCCTAATTTATCCAAATCATGCCTAATTTTGGACTAATCTAGATTTCTAGATTTTATTTCACAAATAATATCTACCAGTGTATTCATTTCATGATAACTTTTCAATATTATTACTATATATATTTTTAGCACCACCTCTTACTACCCATTCTGGTTATGTGCTATTATTAACACCATTATTATTATTAGCATTATTATCATTATTAATATCATTATTATTATCACTATCACTATTACCAGCTTAGTTCAGTTATAACTTTTTTTTTTAATTCGATCAACAAATGTGACACATGTTTAAGCTAAGTTTCATTTTATACATAAGGACACGAACAAACCATCAAATTTATAAATAAATGTCACAACCCTGTAAATGGGATATATCTGGTTAGTATAACTCTCTCGAAAGTTAAGGCCCTACGCCAATAAAAATGTTATTGCACAATTTAAACAGGTGTATAATAAAAGCTATAAATAGTGATTCAATTATATAGTTTGTAAACTGTAATGATCCTGAAAAAACTTGCTATTTTAGTGAACAGTAACAATAAGCCAGTGCCCACAACATGAAGAATAACATTACAACTTAAGTTTAGAGTGAGAGACATTGCTACCTGCTATCTTTTACAAGAAACAAAAGTAGGGTTTTTGCATGGTTAGTTTTGTCCTTCCCATAGTTATTTGGAGCTTGAGAATTATTATACTGTATTAGTTGTAGGCTACAACACAAATGGTGAAAGGGACTCTTCTGTTGTTACATAAAAACATGGGTAGATTTTTTACTTATTTATCTAAACAGTACAATTTACATTATGAATATATGAATATACAAGTTATCAAAATTATTTACCAAATTTCATCTTATTTAAGAATAAATGTACAAATATTTTGAAAGAAAGAAAAAATCATTGCTACTGTATGTATTAATATACTAACCTACATGCAAATAAGTAAGCTTTTATATATACATTTAGTGATGATAGGCCTACTAAATTAAATGTCCCGGTTTTAATTCCCGGCACGGCAAAAAATTTATCATTGATGAAAATATGGGTTTACCCCTTCACATTAATAAATTAACAACTTGGGACTGGATGTTGTGCCTGTCCTCATCTTAACGTTATATTATAAGGCATATGAAGCTATGACAGGCCTAGCCAGCCGGAAAAGGAAAATTTATGATTCCGGAAATGGAAAATAAATTATTTGAATAAAAAATTTATCCAGGCCATAGGCTAGAAACTGTACCGGTAATGGATATAAAAGTAAAGTTACATAAAGTAAAAGAACCACCAGTAAAATCTAATCCTTGTGAGACACCATAGAGGTGAGAGTTTTTTCATTTTTTTTACTTTCCCATATTTCCCTACCTATTCAGTTATGCATGTAAGTAGACTACTAATTACGCTATTTTTGTAAGAATGATAAAGCTAGAACATAGAGGAAATGTACACACATTTTCAAGGAGGTGGACTGAGAAACCATTTGGGGAAAAAATACCCTCAGTACACTTGGCCTGGATTTAAACCCTAATGTACCCGTCGCCGGCAAATCAGACTTAATGTGCTCACTGGCGCGAGTAATGATAATGACAATGACAATGCTGCTAAAATTAACAAAGTTATATTTGCTTGTATGTAAGTTTTAAGATAAAGATTTTGTTTACAAAACACTTTATTCTTTGAACATATATATTTTTATTTTCTCATACAAAGAGAAAATATTGTAATCGTGAAACTATTCGACCTTGAGATGAGATGAAGAATGACAATGTGCCTCTGAAGACAAAAAAGTTTAACTCGAAATTCTGTGTACCTGGTGCCACAACCAAAACCGTTTGATAGATTTTTGTTCAAACCTGATATTTAGGTATTATATGTTATTACCTTGGGAAATTTTGAAATTTTAACTCTAGCCATTAAAATAATGATTGTTTATTTATTACTTTTTTTTTAATTATTCAAAATTTTTCAAAAATGGCTCTAGCAATGTTGTTAGAATGAATAGGCGAGATGAGATGACACATAATAATGAATACTGTATACCTATTTTTTGGAGAGAAAACGTTTGAAAATTGTTTCTTGAAAATTGTGCTATAATTTTGTTTTAATGTATATCATAGGAGTGATTTACATTATTTTCAGAGAAAAAAATTGATATATATATATCTAATTCGAAATATTTAAAAAATGACCTTAAGGCTCTTTGCCATGTCGAGTGCAAGTCTAAAACCTATTTGGTGGGATGGTGGGCGGGAGGGTGAAAGACATGGCGTGGCTTCACAACCGACCAAAGTATCCTTCCACGCCAACAAGAACAGATGGATTACGAGAAACGTAGAATGGTGCTAGCTACCAAAAAGGTCTTGTGGAAAAATCACATGTTTGTAAATATCAGTTTTCCAGAATGAATAAAAATTTTATGTTAATATTTTCAACACCCTTTTTAAGATAATGTATTGATGTTTATTAATTGTTACATTTTCTTATTTTTTGTTATGAAGCTTGCAGTTTTCTATTGAAAAATGTCAATATTATTGATATTTGAACATTGTTAAAATCATAGAGGAAGTGTGTATTTACAAAGTATGACTTAATCAACATGCTTCAATTTTTAACAAACTGTTTCTGAAAAGAAAATTGCAAAACAATCAAAATTCTTGAAGATAAGCATTTGTTCCCATGGCTCTACATTTCTACGCGAAATGAAAAAGGCCAATCGCCTTAACAATTTTGTTAAAATTGTATATCTAAGTTAGTCTGTGTTTTACATGATAAATAGCAAGGGTGTAGAAAGGCTGGGGCTGGGGAGAGACATCCGGAAAGTTAATGTACCCCTCCAAAGTGAGGTCTGTATAAAAACTTTTATAGGCTAAAGGTACTGTATCGTAAAATTTTCTAATACACCCTTGGCTCTAAACACTGGGCTATTCAGGAGTTGTCTCGTGCCCAGGGTCACTATTGACTCATATTTTAAAGTAGAGTGAGTCTGTGATGAACATACGGAAATTGTCAGCTTCATATGAGTGATCAATTATGATCACAAGCTATCAGATAATGGATACAACTTCAGAAGGGATTCATGCTGCCAATAGTACAATGACAATTATTGTACAAATGTGCATATTATGATGGATTAAATCTATTATATTTGTTAATTATGGTTATGGCCGCATCTAAATATAATATTCTTCAAATTGAAAAATGACACCCAGACACTGGTATCGAACTAGGGGCGTTTGGTTTAGAACATTTATACAGCTGTCATTGTACAATATGCAGCAAAAATCCCTCATAAAATCCCTCATCCATCATTAGACCCTGCCTTAAAATATGAATGAATAGTGACCCTGGGCAGGAGACAGCTCCTGCTTGGGTAGCTCAGTGGTTAGAGCATTGTCCTACTAAGCCAAAGGTCTGGGGTTTGATTCCTGTGTCCAGGTGTGAGTTTTATTTCCAAGATTTCCTAGTACCAAAATAGTTATGGTAGCTTTTAAACAGTTATATTTATTTCAAAGCAATACTATTTTTAACACAGTGTGAAATGTATATTTAGGCCTACTCTATTTCAATAAATAAGCTTAAGCCAAGAGATTTTTTTTGTATTATTCTTTTGATTTTCACAGTCAATAATGTTATTTACAAAAAATTCTAAGAGACTACATATCATTTAGGTATTCTAGATGATTAAAAAATATCCATAACTTTAACATTAGGCTAACTACACTTATATTACATCAAGTGACTAATTGCTGTATCTAGCATTTAATATTTCAGAATCTTATGCTGAACAAATCACAAATAATCACCCCATATGAACGTCATTATATCATGAAATAGTTATGTTTTTTCGTACTCCACGTCTATCACCCATCTGGACTATATACTTATTCACACTAATGGTGTCAGGATGAGGAAGGTTGAATTTAGAGGAAGTGTACCAGTATGTGTGTAGACAGAAAGTGGGAAACCTTCTAGGAAATTCATATCAGTAAGTCAGGATACAATTCTTGTAGCCTGTAAACCAGATAAGATGAGAGTGAGGCCTTAAGTCGTGGGATAACGAGTTTGGGTATTAAATATTATAATAAAAAAAATATGCGTGATTAATGTTTCAACTACAAATAAAACATCTTCAAGCTTTCACCATTTCTATTCCAATCAAATTTCTTAGTTATTCAAATGTCTTTTTGTCTGAACACGTGCAATAAATACTTTACGACACGCTTTATATGTAGATAATTTTAAAATATAACAGCTTATGAAGTTTGGCATTTTAATTTATAGTCTCGGTTGATTATGTACAGTTCATATTTTGTCATTATCGATGTCACAACACTGATTGGCACTGAACCGAGAGTGCCAAGGTAAAAAAAGTCATGATATTTTTGTATATTTGTGATTCTACCATGAAGGCTATCAACAACTGTATAGGCTGAGCATAAGCAATTGTTATCTAATCGGAAATATATCAATAATTGCCTAGAGGGTATTAAAAAAACTTACCAAAACATTATAGCCTCACAAGGTCTTAACCATTTTTTGAGAGGCTTTATTGTCGAATGACCTTAAGCAAAGAAAAATGTGGTTTGTGTAATAGTGGTTGGGAAACAACAATTTAAACAATAAAAATATTCTGGTGGAAATATCAAAATACTTGTAAAAGAGAGATAATTAGTAGTGACTCAACTCTGAGGGGTCTAACCCGCTGGTTTTGAGGTAACGTGCTAGCCTCAGAGCTCGACATTCATGGGTTCAAACCCAACCGGTTAACTTATTTTCTTGAGAGAGAGAAATTCATAGCCCAACATCCTTCAGAAGGGAAGTAAGGCCTTTGTTCCCATGTTGATTGTGGCATCTAAAGGAACCCTGGAAGGTATGTGAAGATACCTCTCCCAGCTAAATTAGTAGGCCCTTTCCTTTCATACTTGCTCATAGAGAATATTGTATGCTGATGTCATTTGTTGATTAAGAAAGTGCACGTTAAATACCACAAATAAATAAAATAAACTTAGGGGGGTTGTTAAAGGATGTTAACATTTATATAAAATAGTGGAAGAGTGATTTTTTTTTATTTTTTGCTTTGCACCCTACTCTCCACCCATCCTATTCACATATTTACACAAACAAAGCAAGGCCGAGGAAGGGAGAATCCCGAGGAAGTGTATCAGTCATTTATGTTGATGGAGCTGGAAAAATAATTCTGGTGAAAAACTTATTGCCCCAACCTCCCTGCCAATATCAGATGGACAAGACTGATCCACGTGTGAGTAGCAATGAATGCATCTAGTGGAAATGTCCTGCTTCCGCCCCTTAATAGTTTTTTTGTCACCATAGCAATGAGAAACCATATGTTCTGTGAATGTATTAACAACTGAACTAATGAGTATATCTCAATATTTTTAACAGAGAAGCACCCTTTGATACATTCCCTATATTTTTGGACCATTCTTTATACAAAACGTCCATATGGCCAAGCCTCATTAGTTGAGGAAACCTTTAGTTTGTTAGTATCGTACGTAATTAAAATAATTTAGACTTTTTTGCAATTAAAAATTTGCTGTCAAAATCAGGATTACCATTATTTTCTCAACAAGAAATTATATATTTTCCTGAAGGGATTTCTACTTTTCTAGACATTTTAGGTTAAAGTATAGAGCAGGGGTGGCCAACCTTTCTTCCTGGCGTGCCACTATTTGCGCTAAGAATCCTTGGTGTGCCACTCCACCCCAAAATCTCAAACCTAACTAGACTTCAGTACCCATAACACCTTTAGAAAAATATAGCCAATAATAAATAAAGCCCATTTAAAAATTGATAATATAATACTGTAACATAACTTATATAGTTATTTATTGCTAATTATATTAGGAGTTTGGTTTATACCTGTGTTTCTCAGATAAGACATCATAAAATACATTAGCAAAACCTCATATAAAATATTTAACTTTTAATCAAAAATTGCATGTTTCAAGAATTTTCATTCCAAAAATAATTCACAGCTGTTCACACGCTGTAATTCTGTGACTATGTTCTATTAACGATAGTTAATAAAAACAGCAATAAGAAGACAACTGAATAATAGTAGAAATCACAACAATTTTATATAGTAAAAAATAAATATTTCAGCTTTCAGTGAGGTTTCTGGATCTCTTTAATGTTAACAAGCTCATTAATATTTGGATTTGTTTTGGAAGAAGCAAGAAGGATCAGGTTTTTTAGATGCTTATCAGTGGGAACTGAACAGTACTTATTTTTGACCAAGTTCATAATTGAAAATGTTTGCTCACATATGTTATGTAGAACCAAATCTACAACAATATCTCAAGGCAAGGTCTCTTATTGTAGGATACTGGCACGAGGGAAGGCATTTCCAGAAGATGGGAAATTCTTGGCTGGATGGATTCCCAAGTACTTCCTTGTACTTGCTGTGAATTGCAGCATTGTTCTGAATATCAATTATTTCAATTTGTACGTCAGAGAACCATTTCCTCCATATAAATTGAAAAAGGATTCGTGAAAAGTTGAACATTTTTCTTTCTTTTCATCCTGGAAGTCTGAAAACCTAGTTTCAAAAGAGTTTTTCAAATCAGACATAGCATGTTTGTATTTATTAAAGCCTGGAAGCCCACCACTACATTCAATGTTGGAAAGTGTTTTCATTCGAGGAAATTGGGAGAGCTCATTCTGAGAAATATTATGATCCAGCAGAGTGAGCTTTGCTTTAAAAGCCTGAATGGAACTGAATAGGGTCGGAAACATGTTATTTTTACCTTGCAAACGCTGATTCAAGTTGTTAAGGTGACCTATAATGTCCATCAGAAAAGTTAACTCCCATAGCCAGTCTTCATTCTTCAAAATCGTACACTCATCAGGTAGTTCCCCATTTTCTTCCAAAAACTTCAGAACATTACCCTTTAAATTCCAAAATATCTCAAGTGCCTTTCCCTGTGACAACCAACGGACACTACAAAGAAGCGGAAGCTCACCCCGGTGTTTGTCTTCCGATTCTGCTTCAAGGAGTTCACGGAATTCCCATCTGTTCAGCACCCTAGCTCGGATCTTGTTGATACATCGCACCACTGGATCGAGCACAGAAGAGAATTTCATGTTTGGCACAAAGGGCTTCTTGATGGATAATGCAGTGGTATTTAAAAACTTTACGCTTCAAATAACCTTCCAACAAAGCTACAAAACCTTTTACTTTGCCAGTTATTACCAGGGCCCCATCCGTACAAGCACTGTCTAATTTATCCCAATCTAAACTGTTGTTTTCAATGACTAATTTTATTTATTTCAAAATATCTTCCCCTTTACATAAAACTAGCTGGCGCAAGTCTAGAAGCTCTTCAGTGACATCAAATTGATCATTGATACAACGCACATAAATACAAAGTTGAGCAGTGTAACTTATATAGCAGCTCTCATCCAAGGCGATGGCAAAGTATTTACAAGTATTGATACACGAAACTACTTGTTTGCAAACGTCACCAGATATCTCATCGATCTGCCGCATAACTGTATTTCTTGAAAGTGCAATGCCATCCACCATTTTAATGGCATTAGGATCTTCAGAGGCTTTTGCGAAGGCCATTAGACTTGGCTTTATTATCTCTTCTCCTTCAGAGTATGGCTTTTTTTTCGAGCAATGATGACTGCGATTTCATAAGAAACTTTGACCATTGTCATCAGCTGATCACTTTTTGTTTTAAAAAGCATTTGTTGCCCAGTTAGTGAATGTTTCTTTTTATTTACAAATTCTGTTCTTAATGCTGAGCCAATTGGATATCTTATGTTAATATCAGGATGCATCTGTTTGAAGTACTGATTTAGATTAAACTTTTTGGGAACTGCAACACTAGCCACACAAATAAGACACACAGGCTTAGAAGAGTTTCCTTTTTTAAATAAAAACTGTTCTTCCCATTCACTATTAAACTCCCGAAGAGCAATATCGTCCTCGTACTTCCTTTTGGAAGTAGATGGCTTACTTAAGGCCATTACAAAACAATACTAACAGCAAGTGAATCCCTATAGAAACCAATATTTTACAGTGGAGGATAACACAGTACGCACCAGTCAGTTCGGCACCAAACAACAAACTGAGTAGAAAAATGTGATTTTTGCAGACAGGAATGTGTCCTTGACTGCTGGACTAACCGGTGCTGGCACTAAAGGGGGAGAAGGGGTTGGGGTTGTAGTGGCAAGGGAAGAGAAAGCTTGAGTGGCGGGGAAACAATACAACAGAAACGGCCAACTTAGTAGACCTAACATTTTTAGAAACTTATTTACCTGACCCAATTAGGTGATTTATTTTTTCATCAAATTTGTTATTGTTATATTTGGTGACTTAGATGTGCCACCTAAAATGCTTCCGCGTGCCATAGGTTGGCCACCCCTGCTCTAGAGGATGTGGAGCACTCCCTACCTTGACCAACTCCTTGAGTCTCTCCCTGGTGTAGATGTTCCCGAGCTCTGCCCCCAACAGGAAGTCGAGGAACAGGCTGATGGGGTAGGCCAGAGGGAATGTGATGATCATCACCTGAAACGGAGCAGAATGTTTGAGGACATTCTTACAAACTCCAAGCATGACACCCAAACAGTGTACCTAGGGAATAAGGCGGAATATTTTCCCCTTAAGATAATAAATAATTGTAACAGAAGAATAAAACATACAAAGTACAATTACTATGCAGATCATTGAAGATGTGTCAAATATTGTGCCTGTCAAAATAAAGGTACATTTTAAAAACCGGTTTTCAGTTTTATATTCAAAAGGTATTGCATCTTGTCTATTGAGTTAAGTGTCCCAGGTTCGATTCCTGGTATAAATGATAAAATCCCATTTAGTGAAATTGGGGCTTTCCCTTTAACAATGACGAATTACTGGCTGAAAGACTGAGTGTGTTCTTTAGAGTATAATAGTTTGTAGGTGAGTGATAATAAAATCAGTTGGTTTAGAAAATGCCGTTGTATACAACATTTAAAAGATTTACCACCAAACAAATAAAAAAAATCACGAACATTACCCAGTGGGGAAAGTATAAAGAGCTTTGTTATAGTATATAGCCGCTCCCAAATACATTTTTGGGTATACCACTGAACCCAAACATAGTATTAGAGGCTCTAGTTCACCAACTAATGGTAATTATTTGATAGATGCAGCACCCAGACCCTAGGCATTTATTTTAGTGATACAAATCTCATCAAGACATTAATGGCTACCCACAATTTGCTATAGTTTAAAAAGGCAGGATGAAGATGTTAGATATTTTTTTAAATAACAAGCATTTGCTTGTAGATGAGGCATGGAATGAAAGGAGTTGTGTTTCTATAAGGTTTCTAACACCATGGTTATTCATATGTGTAACAATGCAAAACAGATAAGGATGATTTGGAGAAAGTGCACCAAAATTATTACGGATAGTGGGACAGGAAAACCCCAGTGATAAAACATATGAGGGTGGGAACATCATGATGAGAGTAAGAGAATAAAATTAAGGAAGTGCACCTGCATTAGTGTGTTGAGTGGGAGGGAAAAGAAACTAACCCTCCAGTGCACTAAGCCTAGATTCAAATCTAGACCTCCTTGTCACATGAGAGTGAATTTTTTAGCATTGTGTATTTCTACCCACTACTAATTACACTTGTGAGTTAGGGATAAGTAAGGTTGAATTTAGAGAAAGTGTACACGAATTTGTATGGCAAGAGAGTGGGAAATTGTTTAGGGAAAACCCCGCTCAGTATATCCAACAGGGGTCGAACCTTGATCTCTCTGTCATCAGGAGTCTAGTCTATTGCGAGAGTAGCAGCTTAAACCACACTGCCACCAAAGTGGGTGTGAGTTAGTTTAATTTGTGATATTAGATTAGCACTTTCTGAACCGACTGATTATATTAGCACACAGCTCACAAACTAACTTAATTTTTAGAATAGACAAAACATTCACTCATCCGGCCAATTGCAGTGAAATGGGAAACACCAAAATCACATATGCTACATTTTTTGTCCAGGAATTGAACCGCAGAGACCTTACATTTGGTATATTGACGCGCTAACCGACTTATCTAAGGTTTGAGGATTCACTCATGAGATGTACACCTACGGCCCAACTTACAATCTTGGTGATGATGATGGTGTTCGCGCCAATGGCGAGGCCATGTCGGGAACAGATGGCCTGGGGGCTGATCTCACCGAAGATGACGATAGCGAGGGTGGAGCCTATGACGGCGACCAGGCCAGAGGTGATGTCATCCATGATGATCGTCAGCGAGGAGTTCACCAGGACATTGCCCAGGAGGATGCTGCACAGCAGGTAGTTGCCTTTCTTCCTGTAGGGGCAAACAAACAGTTGGTAAAGAGTTCATATCCCAAGCAGAGAGGTTCTCAAACGTTTACGCTATGTGCCACCCTTAATTTTATTTTATGAATGTCACAACTCCCTCAACCCCCAATCACATAGAATTTAATATTTGGGGACACAAAAGTAAAGTGGGATATCAACATACTTGGAATTTTTTCCTTTAACACAGCACAAAATTTAAGGAATTAAAAATTATCTGTCCAAGCAATAAAAAATGATCTTAAAAGTATTGTGTGGAGGTTACTAATTTTGTTAAATTTTTTAAATGGAGCTGGCACCTTAACCACTCAACCAAGGAGGTAGACGCTCTCACCGTTTTCTTTCCTCAAAAGTCCAGACAAAATACTATTTTAGAAACTGCAAACTCTGTACACATTTTCACATCGTTTGAGAACCAGTAATCATACTAAAACTGAATTAAAATGATGGTTTCCTCCTAGGTGGCGCTTCACTGTCTCATGGGAGAGAAGGGCACAAGCACAATCTAATTTTGGGAACCCTTAATCTATAGGATTAAAAATCTTTCATAACGTAATAATTTTTAAAATTTAAAGAGAAATCATTAAATAGAAAATTATCCTATTTTCGAGGACGTTTATGTCGCAGTTCTGAAAAAGACACTGGTTAGAATTATTATTATTAGCACCGCGTCTTACTACCCGTTCGAGTTATACGCACTTACACTAATGTAATTAAATGGAGGACCTACAGTTTAACGTGGGATCCGCACCACGGTGGAGGCCTGGCATTCCCCACATTCATAAGTTGTGATTAATACACATCTTGTCAGAGGTGAAGGAAGGTTCACTGGTTAGAAACATAGAGCTAACCTGCTCAGACAAATAAAGGATTTTTTTTAACAGGGTCACAACAGAAAATTGCAAGATAGCTGGAAGATTGTTTTAATTATTTGTAAGCCGCCATTCACATAATAAATACCGTCAAAGACGTCGGTCGCCCTTTCTACACGCACCTGACGGGCATGATGGCCCTGGCGTAGCGCCGCTCGGTCTCTGACCCCGTGTTGGAGATGACCTTGAGGTCGGTTTGGTCCATGGACATGAGGCCAAGGTTGAGGCCTGAGAAGAGCGCGGAGAAGGTGAGGCACATCAGGATTATGCAAATGGAGGCCCAGAGAGGTAGTAATTTGTCGTAGGTCCTGATGGCGAGCCAAGACTGGGTGCCCTGGTGCACCCACGGCACTGACGCCATGGTCACGCCATCCCGCTCATCCTTCAGACAGAAGTAGAAGTTGGTCCCTGGCCCACCCATCGCGGGAACCTCGAACTTGATGAGGGCGGAGAACTCGGTCAGGCTGTCGTTCTCCAGCTGCGGACACAGATACACCCCCTCCCTTCAGCGTGGGCTGGTGTAAGCTATTCGTTACAATATTACCTTCAAGAGGGAGGAAAAAATCGTGCAATGGCAGGAGCAGGTCAAGGGGATAGAGGGAGTTTGTTATCTCTTATTTATCAAGCAAGTTTTACATGAGAGAAGGGGGAGAAAGTAAGGTGGTCTGGAGAAAATGGCAGATAAAAGAAGGGAGAGGAAGGGAAGATAGAAGAGAAGAAAAAGAGAGAGAAGGTCGAGAGGGAGAAAATGGAAGAGAGTGTGTGAAGAAGAGAACGGGGAGAGGGAAAAAAGGGGTTAGAAGGAGGGGGGAACTATAGAGCAAAGGGAAATAAAGGAGGGGGGGAACTATAGAGCAAAGGGAAATAAAGGAGGGGGGAACTATAGAGCAAAGGGAAATAAAGGAGGGGGGAACTATAGAGCAAAGGGAAATAAGGGAGGGAGGGATAATAAGATGGAGGAAAGGCGAGGTAGTGAGAAAGATAAAAGAGAGGGGGAAACATGAAATAAAATGAAATAACGGGGAAGAAGAGAGAAGAGTGGGAGAGAATAGTTAAGAAAGAGAGGTAACAGAGAAAGAGGGATGGAGATAAGGGGAGAGATAATGGATAATATATGGAACGATATGAGGATGATACTGGGGTAAAGACTTGGTGAGAGAGTGGGAAAAAAACGCTTGATGAGAGAGAGGTCCACAGTGTGTATTTATGTTCAACATCATGATTTTTAATTACTTTATCAAACCGGAGAGATGAGAAGGGTAGTATTAGAGGAAATGTGCCTGCACTATTGTATAGTTATGTTGGGAAAACCATAATATATAGTCCACACGGCCTATATTTGAGCTCAGATCTCATCACCGGCAAATTAGCCCAAAACCCCCCCACTTTGTCTGTATTCCCTCAGTCAGAGTGTTAGAGAGCGTCTCTCACCCTGTATACATCCCCTGTCGGGAACTCGCACACCTCCAACCTCCTCCCAGGCCGGGCGGTGACAGTGACCAGTGTCGAGTTACTGAAGCCGGTCCCAAACAGGCGCAGGAGGGCATTGGTCTGCAACAGCAGCTCCACGACGCCATCATCCCCGTATGTGGGCTCCTTGTCGGCGCTCTCTACGCGCATCCCGTTCATCTGGAGCCCCGATGCCACCGTCACCACCGGTCTCTCTTCGTCCGGAGGATGGTCCGAGCTGACAGCCCAGTTCGTCTCGCGCTTCGGGCGTTTAGGCACCGACCTGAAAGGAAACAAGGTGAAGGGTCGATTCTTCGAGCATTCCAAAACTGGCCTACAAGAAAAAGGGTGAAGAGTTGATTCTTCGAGCATCTCAACAGTGGCCTACAAGAAAAAGGGTGAAGGGTCGATTCTTCGAACATCCCAACAATGACCTACAAGGAAACAGGGTGAAGGGTTGTTTCTTCGAACATCCCAACAGTGGCCTAGAAGAAAAAGGATGAAGGGTTGAATTTTCGAGCATCCCAGCAGTGGCCTACAAGAAAAAGGGTGAAGGGTCGATTCTTCAAACATCCCAACATTGACCTACAAGGAAACAGGGTGAAGGGGTTGATTCTTCGAGCATTTCAATACAGGCTTACAAGGAAACAGGGTGAAGGGTTGATTCTTTGAGCGCGCCTGCAATGAACTACAAAGTAAACTTACCGGCATTTGCGCGTAGGAAGAGAGGGAAAATGAACTTTAAGTTTAAGCGGCGTGCTCAACGACGTTATTCAAACATAGTAGAGGGATAACCGATTTATTATATTACTATGTAAAACCATTCTTGCATAAAATATGATTTTGTTGAGCGTTTAGTGCCCAATGGCCTGAACAAATATCGAAAATATTAAATATAAGCCCCAATGTGAATGTGTGAATAAGTGCGTTCCAAATTTGGTAGCTGTAGGATGACAAGTTCAAGTGTTACGGAAGGGGTTGGAAGGGGTGGGGGGCGTTAGCAAAAAAAAAAAGTGGCTATTACAATAGTATTTTTACCTAGTATTGGGGAGTGGGGGAAGGGTAGGGAAATAATTTTAGATACGCAAAGCGGTGGCTGAGCGGTTTGAGGCACCAGACTCACAATAGAATGAATTGAAGCTGACAGAAGAGGGTCAATGTTCGAATGCAGACCGGGTGCAATTCTCCCTCCATTTCACCAATGCTGGTGAATTTCTTCATACTACCCTCCTCATTCCAACCCCTCGTTGATAACCCTTTTGTTAAACGTGTAGAAATTGTGGCAACTTTGTCACAATGTAACACTAGGCCAATTTTATCATTAAAATAACTGATCTATAAATGTGTTTTATTTATCCAAATAAAATGACAGGATTACACAGTATTTACATAGTCGGAACGAAAAGTTATTAATAGGTCTACGCGTTCGCTATCAAGGTTTGAAATTTGGACGTTAGCACACCACGGAGCTTACAACTGCGGGGTTGTAGGCCAAGTTAAGCCGCACGAGTTCTTTTTCTTGGTTACGACTAAACAAGAAAGCATCTGCAATCTTCCAATTTCATTTACCATGTTTCATCAGCTTTTGAAAGGAGAGGAAAAAACAACCACCCCAGAACAGCTAACTGGGAGTGCCTTGTTATGCACATTTTACTACGAAGAGGGTTGGGTTTTAAGCCTGCTGACAAAAGCTAATGATATATTCGGTGCATTCTCAAACTTTCACATTGAATTATTATTATTATTATTAGCACCGCGTCTTACTACCCGTTCGGGTTATACGCACCTATGCTAATGTGTAATGGTAGGGTGATTGTGAGATGAAATGGAGGACCTACAGTTTAACATGGAATCTGAACCACGGTGGAGGCCTGGCATTGCCCGCATTCACAAGATGTCTTGTCAGAGGTGAAGGAAGGGTTTGGTAATCAGATAAATCTATGTCGGGACCGAGGATTGAACCCCGGCCTCCAGCACAGAAGTCTGACACCTTACCCCTAGACCGCCAGGTCACCTGTTTTTTTTATTAATATTAATAAAAACCATTATTTAGAATTGAAAGGATAGCTTTTTTTTAGTTTAAAGTAGTTGAGGCAGCCCAAATCATGCCAGCCCGCCGGTATACCTCCAGGGGTCCCGGCGGCCCAGTCCACCCTTAGCCCGCTTCGACTGTTGGTGCCTCCCCACGACTGCCAAGGGACGCGGCAGTTGACCTTATAGGATAGTAGTGTAGTATCGGACAGTTAAGGCTGTGCAGTTTTTTTATTAATCTAAAATAAGAAAAATTACGTGTCAGAATAAAGTTTAGGCATTTATTGGTGTATCAATTTTATTAACATAGTTAGCAGAAAATACGTTTCTTTATAGTGTAATGAATAAAGAAAATACCTAATTCATTCTTTAAAAATTATTGTCTGGTAGTAACAGACATAATACAATATTTGAATTTTTGGAATCGACTCTGTACACAAATATTCACTTATTGTCTCAACCCGATTTCTCACAAGTATCACATTTGTAGATAGAAGGATTTTATTCTGTGTTGATACAATATTATTATCGTGGGCCCATGCTTGACAAGAGTCGCACTTTATCCACTCTTCCTCTAAGCTTTCTTCACATATGATGCACTCTGTTGTATCTTCAACATGTATGTTTTTTTCCTCAAGTTGTGCAGAGGTTTAGTAAACTTTTTTTTTTTTACTTTGTTGTAGTTTTAATTAATTTATTTTTCTTGTATTTTCTTTCAAATTATTTTTTGAATTCTCCATTCATATGGATCGTTTGTTTTCCTTCGAACAGAATTTTTAAAGGAGATGACGTCAGTGTCTCACCTTGAGCACCACGTCTTCATCTAACATTTTAACTTGCGTTCAGACACTTTATGTGATTGTGTGAATATTTCCAGTTGAAGCCATTTATGACTGTAGAGTATTTGATGTTGAAGATTGTCTCGTCATAAAAACTGACGAGAGGGGTGTTGTTTAAGTGTGTAGTGGGGTAGTTGAAGTTGATATCTGTGGAGCCGTGGCTCTAGACGTCAACGGATGTGAAGGTACAGAAATTGAAGCTCTTGGAGATTTAAAAGTGTAATGTGAATTTGTATGTCCAGAATTTGATTGAAGGGAAGTTTTTCTTGTTCATTTGTCAGCACCTCTGAGTCTTTATAGACAAAATCAGAGATATCTAGTCCTTGGGATAGCGACTAGTCCTAGTCAGTGAATGTGTGTATGTATATAAATGTGTTCCAGTACATTCAAACCCTTTTTTGGCTAAATCCATTCGGCAAATCCTGATGTAACCACAGCTCACTAGACCAACTACATCATAGTCTGCATACTGGAAAAGGGATTTTGTCACATCAAGAGATCACAAGCTTCAATGTAAAAATTTTTGAAGGGCTTCATAACGGTTAAGTACTTGTAGTTTGTGCATTGGGTGTGGGAGCAAACTCAACATGTGGAATTATGTTGAGGTGCAAAATGAATCACATCAAGCTCCTTGTGGCTGCAGTGGACCTCTAAAATGAGCAGCACAGATTTATCTTCAGTACAGTAGACCCGCATGACCAACTCTTGATGCCACTTCAAAAAAAATTCCTCAGTTATCCATCCACTAGTTTGAGCTACAAACAAACTTCCTGGGGTGCATCAATCATGAGACTACTGTTCATCCTCTGCCTAGGAAATATGAATAAAGGATGGATAAATAGGTATCCAGATGCATAAACGCAAAGCAGTACTGTGGCCGTTCAACCTCTTTCCCCAAACTTGTATTTTATCCCTCCTTTCGTGGACACTTTCGATTTATGTATAAGAATGAACGCACGTAGCTCCCTGTCCCTCTGCGTTGAGAATTTTACATGCAGAAAAGGGCGATTTATTTTGAAGTTCTTTAAAGTTGTCAAAAAATCTAGAAACCTGAGATTTATTGAATTCAAATTCTCGTTGCATGCTAATAGACTTGGCGGTTCTTAGTGTGAACCCAGGGTGTCGCTTCATATACTCGTAGTTAAAGTCTTTACAGGCATATTTCTTCCCCTTGTTGAAACGGCGATCAAGTTTCAAGGCTTCAGCCACACTAAAAGCCAACTTCTCAGACCCCTTACGGCTCAGTGGCATCAAACGGTTATCAAGCTCTCTTAGGTGATTTCCTTCAAAATTTTGCGAGAAAGTTGGTTTAAATTCCCCTATGTCTGGACCTATTTTCACCTCACTGCCTAGTTTTAATTTGGCTACTCTGTATCCTAAAGATCTTTTAGGTATAAAATATACATTTACGTCTTACTGTCGTTGTATTACTTAAAACCTTCTCTACAGCTGATTTAATGTGCTCTTCTTTCCAATTCCCATGCAAGCCTACTTTTTTTTTACATAGTGTAAAGTTCCAAAATAATTCAACCTGAATGAAAAATACCTATAAATAAAACCAAAATATAAATTATCTATAACCTATTATCAGGTGTTTTACATGTAACTTAAGAATTACTTGTCAAAAGTGCTAATAAATTTGTTCACTGCAGTCATTAGTTTATACGGTAGGGCCTACTGGTCGAAAGAATCATGTCATGTACTAGCCGATATGCATGGCAATCACTATTATAATACGTTCTTTTTCGACCAAATCAATATCAGAACTTCGTTTTTAGTATAAACTTTACTGGTTGCTTAATAAACAAGTAGATTGTACTTACCGCGTGGGAGCGAGAAGATTTGAAAATGTAGTCGATACAAAAAAACAAAGCACCGAAACTACACAAACACAAGTGCGATACGTACAGTAAAAAGTTCGCCATCGGATATGTACCGTAGAAATATATTCGACCAATAAATCGACTGACATCATGCATTTTATTAAAGCCAATGGCTTTCTTAGCACATAAAAAAAATGCGTCCCTCATCTTTTGCAAACGAAATCCCTCGTAACAACCGGTCTGAGTACTCCGCCTGCCTGCAGTATCCAAATGTTCGCAGATACAATTCCGCACAAACAGAAATTATTTGGTTGTGAATTAGGCGTAGTCCCTTGTCAAAAGCTTGGTCCACACTCAAAAGATTAAGGCATAGGACTTGTCTATTACACATTAAGTTATTTTAGAATTTAGCAATCCCTAAGTGTAACGTAACATGACACGTCTCAACTGATCATTAACATCGGCGGCAGAGTCCTCTAGCGGAGATAAGTTGTGTTTATTTTTTATCCACGTCTCCCTCCCCGTCCATCCTTCCATTTAGAAATAAAACCCATCTCAATACACCATGACTTGATTCGAAACCCTGATATCTGCACCGTTTGATCCATCACCTCAAAAATACTTATTACATTAGACCACAAACGACTAGACGTTTGTCCTTTCAACATATTCCTGGCAGGGACTGACATGATGTCACGAAGGTCCCATCAGAATATACACATTGTTACGTCATTCAAGGTAGAGTTGCAGATTGCATAACATTTTGGTCATAAACTTTTTTTATCAGCATGTCTTACTACCCATTCGGATTACACTCTTATGTATTAATTACGCCAATTGTTTAGGCATGATGGTCTAATTTAGAGGAGGTGTACCCGCATTTGCGTAGAGAGTAATAAACCATTTAGGAAAACCACCCGACCGGGATCGTCATTGGCAGTCTAGTTTATTGCTAGAATAGCGCCTTAAGCCATGCAGCTGCAAGCGGATGCCATAACATTAAATTAACACGTTTAGTTGTATATAAATTACGTTTACGGTGAATGCATGAGCGTTGTGTTTTTTTTTGTTTTTTTTTAGCACAGCGTTTTGCTATCCGTTCAGGTTACACGCATTAATTTATACTAACTAAATTAATGAGTTGGAGATTTAAAAGATTAAAAAAGTATAAGAATTTTTTTTTAATGCAGTGCAGATTTTCATAAAAATCATGATGCGCTCAAATTTAGCTATGATTTATATAAACCCTGTTATCTGTACAAGCAAATAAAGTTGATTAGGCAGATTTTTCGTCTGAGCACGGCGAATGGTAAGATTATATTATTCAAATTATTAAGACTTACGTTCCTCTAGTTACTAGTAGAATGTTTCAATCTTAGTATTTTCCTTCAGCCTGGTCGAAAGTGCGAGTTGTTTCATTGGTTTATAAATATGTTTAAAAGCAAACCTAGCAGGGATAGACGGATTTTTCCTGAACAATAAAAATCCATTGCACAACTTTCTTCGGAGAACAGGTAGACATATTGGTCTCATGTTGATTGTGGCATAAGAAAAAAAAACTGGAAGGTATGCGGAAATACCTTTGCCGATAAAATTAGTAGACTCATTCACGCTCGCTCATAGAAATTTTCGTGTGCTGATATAATCGATTAGTTCAAAAAGTGCACGTTAAACACCTCAAATATTTTATAAGAGTTTAATTTGAAGGACCCCACCGTGGTATGTAGTGTGTATTGAACTTTTTTTTTGTGAAAGCTAAAGAAAACGGAAATTAGCTTGGCACAGTTTTATAGGCTCTCTTCAAGATACAATGTGGCTGGCTAAACTCCGAATGGTGGATACTTCCTGAGAGCAGCCCCGCGACTCTAACCGAGAAGGGGACAGCGTCTCTAGCAGAGTGTATGTACAAACATTCGTAATGCCGTGTGCACCCCCATCTCTCGGTGTCAGAGCGGTCTTAGAAGTAACCGAGAACACAGATGACACATGCACTCCTGAACTTGTTTATGTTTTAATATTGTATAAAGTGATTTAGCGAATCTCAGTGCTAATAGATAAGATTTTTATTTTACACTCTTAATGTCGCGTTATACACATACCTTTAACGGGACGTTTATGGAATAGGGGTGAGGAAGGGATAGAGGAAGTTTACCCACAATAGCCCAATACAACCGACTGGGATTCGAAACCCTACCTCAACACTGGCAATATTTAATCTAACACGAGAGTGACGCATTAGGCACATATTAGGTATTTATTTAATATTAAATTAATTTATGAGTAGGAAACCTAACATAAAAATGTTGAAGCACCAATTAAGTAATACTTGAATAGTTATATGTTTTAGGACCGACGCACAATGCACGCAGGGCAAGCAGAGAAGATATGTAAAACACGTGTTATTATGGCTTACAGCACATTGGACACGTATAAGAATAACTATCACCCCTCGGTCTGGTTGAAGTAGTGGTTCAGTTTTCCTTTGTCCACCGCGGCTTCATCGCGTAGCTTTCCGTCCACAAAGTGCAAAAAGCTCTGGCGGCCGGGGTTCAATCCTCGGCCCCGGCACAGATTTATGATTACCAAACCCTTCCTTCACCTCTGACAAGACATCCTGTGAATGTGAGGAATGCCAGGCCTCCACCGTGGTTCGGATTCCACGTTAAACTGTAGGTCCTCAATTTTATCTCAAAATCACCCTACCATTACACATTAGCGTAAGTGCGTATAACCCGAACGGGTAGTAAGACGCGGTAATAATAATAATAATAATAATGCAAAAAGCTCTTCCTGTGTTATGCCTACCCTCTACCTCTGGTGTGCCTCCTTGTGCGGCGGGCACATTGGACAGAGAGTACAGGCGCAGCAGAGGAACAGCTCTGTCGTGCTTGTGTGTGGTTATTTGTTTGTTTATATGGTTTATTTACTTAATTTAACATATATCGATACAACATGAATAAAACACTTTGAAACATATAGGACGGACAGTTGACACCAGCCCCGAGGGGCTCTCGACAACACACACGACATAGAAATAGACAACAAACATCACATAGAACAACATTGACGCCCTGGCGGGCTGAATTAGGCTCTCAGTGGGTTAGGGGTGGGAAAAATTTAACAAAAACCCACCCCATAGCTCATGTAGTGATACAGTTTTCCTGTGTCTTCTGCACCGACATCAAGCGGCTTTACGCACTTATAGTTTTTATTCACTTCCATTAGGTTTCTGACCCGCTTCGGTGGCCGCATGGTCTAAGGCGCTACTCTCGCAATAGACTAAGCCACCGTGGCTCTATCCCGGTCGAATGTACTGAGGGTGGTTTTCCCTAAATAATTTACCACTTCCTCTCTCTCTCCACGCAAATTCGAATACACTTCCTTTAAATTCAACCTACCTCATTCCTAGCCCATTGGCGTTAAAGTAGATAGGGCCTAGTAAGTAAGCGTATAAGCTGAATGGGTCGGTGCACGGTGCAAAAAAAAGTTTCTGGGCGTTTCATCCTTGCCCTGTGATGTAATTTTCAATCAGCCGATGAACTTCAAACTGAATTTTACTCAGTCGGTATGATTATCTAAAAATGTTGTCTGGAACTTCCAATGATAGCATAAACTCACCGCGGTTCTCTTATTTTCTCATGTTTTTTTTACTAACAAAGTACAGTCAAACAAATTATAACCTAGCAAAAGTAACTCCAGTCTAATTCACATGTCTAGGAGTAATAAGTCTTGTGTCACCCCCTTCCTTCTTGGCAAGTCGACGGTCTGAGCACGGAGTTATCTAATATTATGAGGCCCAGGAAGTCCCGAGCGAGGCCTATTTCAGGAACACCAGACATTGTTCTGCGGGCTACCACCTTCAGGACTGCCCAGAGGAGGGGGGAGGAGGGGTCTAAACTGGGCAGTTTGCCCCAGGCCTCCATTTGGTTTACCCCTCCCCCCGCCCCAATCACCCAAACATTTTTCCTTTAGAGCAGTAAAAGTTTTTTTTTATTTGTTACTACTTTCCTAACTCTAAATATTTATCTTACTATATTAGAGGCTTTTTTGATAGGGTACCCCATGGTACTTGGCGTTTGGTGGTTGCAATCAAAGAGTAAGTGAAAGCTAAACTCTAAACTACTGTAATAGTTTTATTTTTTTACTATGCGATTAGTATTATTATTATCATCACCGCGTCTTACTACCCGTTCGGGTTATACGCACTTACGCTATTGTGTAATGGTAGGGTGATTGTGAGATGAAATGGAGGACCTACAGTTTAACGTGGGATCCGAACCACGGTTATGTGATTAGTAAATCTTTGGAAGGACCAAGGGAAGTGTAATATGGTTAGTAAATATACAAGTCTACCCCAAAGCCATAGCCAAGACAAAATTAAGGGGAGGGGCAATGTTTGAAAGAGAGGAAATGTTTAGAATATTACAAAATTAATTTAGGACAGTCTTCAAGAAGTGTGGTACCCATGCTATGGAAACCAGGGTAGAGGGGAAATCTTACTTCGGCAATGTCCAGAAACTCTACAATGTAGATATAGAAAATATAAAGAGAGAAATTTTTACAAAACACATCAAATCTCTATCTTCAGTCCATATTAAAAACTAGGTGGAGCGTGAGAGTTGAGTCTATTTCCCCAAGCAGCGTTGCCGATATTAAACCCATGTTTCCTTCTAAGATTTCAATAATAAAATCACATTTTTGGCCATTTTGGACCCCCTCTCTCCCTCTAATAGGAATAAAGATTATTATGTTTATGCATTATGTAAATTGCTGGTAGTTATTAAAGAGACTTGTAAATTAATGGTGCGAAATAATTCACAATAAACATTATTGTACATTAAGTCTAAATTTATTGTATTAAACTGTTAACATTTAAAAATGTATAACATTATAATATATTTTTTTAATTTCTCCGTGACTCACACTCCCCTGTTCTTTCCCGTCTTTCTCTGTATTAATTCAGCATTGTTCGGACCTCCCCTCACTCCTAAGGTATTTACGTAATTAATACATGAATAATTGACTGTTGAGTAAACTTTCTGCATAATGATGCCCATGATCTTGTTTTTTCTTGATTATTGCTGTGTTCAGATGACTTTGAATCCCAAACGGCTGGTAGCATCTCTCTCACTAATAAACATTTCAACATCTAAGCTCTCATAGGATTGTTGGGATGAAATTTGTTAGTAATAAATAATACTGTAATTGTTAGCCTAGCACAACAACACGTGGTTCTGTTTTGAAAAAGTCGCGCGTATTTCTGCCGCTCGTGGAAACAGGACCATTTAATTTAATGTATCAACACTGACAGCGCTAGTAGGAAACGCCGCGGCTAGTCGCGAGGAGAGGCGATCGTGCGCGGCAGCAGTGCTGCTAATTCAACCACGCACGCTCGTGGAAAAACAACCATTTAAAACAAGGTATCGTCAAGCGGCGTTTCCTAGCAGCGCTGCCAGTGTAGGTAGATACATTAAATTAAATGTTCCTGTTTCCACGAGCGGCAGAAATATGCGCGACTTTTTCAAAACAGAACCACGTGTTGTTGTGCTAGGCTAACAATTACAATATTATTTATTAGTTACTATAAAATGTCATCCCAACAAACCTTTGAGAGTTTAGATGTGGAAATATTTATTAGTAAAAGAGATGCTACCAACCGTTTGGGATTCAAAGTCATCTGAACAGAGCAATAGAAACAAAAAAAAACAAGATCATGGGCATCATTGTGCAGAAAGTTTATTCCATATTCAATTATTACGTAAACACACCTTAGGGGGGAGGGGGGGAGGGAAGGTCTGAACAATGCTTACGCAATATAGAGAGAGACAGGAAAGAACGGGGGAGGATGGTTCACGAGTAGATTAAAAATATATTATAATGCTATAAATTTTTATATGTTACCAGTTTAATCCAATAAATTTAGATTTAATGTACAACAATGCTTATTGCGAATTATTGTGAATTATTTCGCACAATTAATTTACAAATCTCGTTAATAACTACCAGCAATTTATATAATGCACAAAAAATCATCTTTATTCTTGTTGGAGGGAGGAAGTAGGGGGGTCAAAAATGGCCAAAAATATGATTTTATTACTGAAAACAAGGGTTTAATATTGCCGGCGCGACAGCAGCTCTGCTACGGGCGTTAGCAGCGCTACTAAATACGCTCGTGGAAATAGGCTCTTATTCCTCTGACAAAAAATCACAAAGGTGTGCTAGATTCCTTGATTAAAGATGAAGAGAATCTTTCTTAGCTTGCCACCTGAGAGCCAAGCAGACGTATCGGGTCTAAATAAATGGCTGCAGCCGTTTGAATCCATGCGTATCGCTACAATATGGTAGAAGGTGTGGCAGTGCATTGTTGATATAAACTAAGTCGTTCGAAGTTCTCAAGTGATAAATTAACTCACCTAATCATTTCAGTGAAAAGAATAATGTAGTTTAATAATGGAAGGAAACTTTTTTCATATTGTATATAACTGAATGTTATTTTAACTAAAAGAACTAAATTAAATAAGTTATTTTGTGTGAAAAGGGGCCTCCTAAAACCCCTTACCCCACCACCAATGAATTCCCTGGAAGGGGCTGGATTGATGGCACAGGTTGAAGCACGCGGTCAGAGGCGTCAGTCTCGTCATTTCTGGAGTTACTCGTTACTGATTAGGTCGGACCTCAAATGTATGTTGAAGTTTTCAAATGGGTAAAGCTATAAAGTTCTCAAACTCGAAAAGAGAGTGAAACAAGTCTAATGACTCTGTAGATAACTTCATAACATTATAAATTGTTTACCACACAGTGTAAGGAAGGCCCCTTTAACAAATTCGTGACGAAAGTCAAAACTGTGTAGTAAATCAACAGTTGATAAAATTGTAACAGCTAATCAGTTCCATCGAAACGTATTTCTGTTGATAGTCTGTACACCAACACTCTCAGTTTAGCGAGTATGGAGTAGATAAGTGGGCCTCTGCTTCGTCTAGGAAGAGTCTGCGAGTTTGATGACGTAATCACTGGCGGCTGAAGAAGGGGGGCGGGTGGGGGAATGCACCATCCAGCAATTAACTTTATTTTACACACACACTATCTCTTCAGGATAGCCGCAAATTTACATTAATTTAGAAAGGTAACCTGGCGGTTTGGGGGGTAAAGTGTCGGACTTCTGTTCTGGGGGTCCAGGGTTAAATTCTCGATCCCGGCACAGATTTATCTGATTACCAAACTCTTCCTTCACCTCTGACAAGACGTGTATTAATCATAACTTGTGAATGTGTGGAATGCCAGGCCTCCACCGTGGTTCGGATTCCACGTTAAACTGTAAGTCCTACACTTCATCTCACAACTATTCTACCATTACACATTAGCGTAAGTGTGTACAAACTGAACGGGTAGTAAGACGCGGTGCTAATAATAATAATACATTGAGGTGGGATGAGGAAGATATAATGTATAGTAAATGTACCCGAAATTATATGTAGAGAGAGAGTGAAACAAATCAAGAAAATCCACCCTGACACACCCAAACTGGATTCGAATCCCGATCTCCATGTCAGTATAATGCAAGAGTGACGGCTTAAGCCGTGCGGCCACCGGAACATGTTATTGTCCAAAATTAAATAACAAATTATTTAGCACGAATCTGTATTTAATTGGGGTACTTACGATGCCATTCGTTGATAGGCAGGTTATATTTAAAATACAAACTACAGTAGCCCGATGGCTTCTTTGGTTCTGACTGACAGCTTTGAAACGTTACTAGACCAAATTATGTATACCTACGCCGGACCAATGATCTGTAAAAACATGTGTTAGCAGCTGTCAATTCTGACGGTCAAAATTTAGGTATATACCTAAATGTAGACTGTCAGAAGTCAGCTGTGATCTGTGTCAGCACCAAAGAATTCATGGGGCTAGTGTAGCTTAACCAATTACACTGTACGTCTAATATTACACACCACCCGCAACAGTAAGCACGCGGACTAAACGTCAATCTCTTCTATTCTGCTTTATCGGTGACGAGGAGGTTAGAGTACACATTCCGGTCTAGTGTTTTCCCTATATGGTTTCCCAATCCCTCTCCGCGCCAGTGTGGGAACATCTCCGTGGCTTCCTCCCCCTTAACTGCCATCAATGTACAAATGAAGACGCCCCAGATCGATAATAAAGACGGGATGGGGGTGCAAGGCTACAAGCCGATGAAGGCGAGAGGGTAAATTTGTAGGTGACCTTGGATATGTTGGCGTGTATCGATTGAAGGTGCAGTGGAGGTGGAGGAAAGCACTCAAGCGTAGTGGGGGAACACCCCGGTCACGCGACATTTCAAGTAACTGGGGGTGAGGAGGAATATAGGGGAGATGATGGCAGCTTTGAAGTAGACAACCAGGGGTATATAAGCGACCAAGGTTATGGGAAAGAGGAAAGGCTGAATGAAAAAGTTTTTTTTCGGTGACTCGTTAAAAAAAAAAGTTATTTCAACCATTCCATTTATCAACCCCTTACAACCCTTTTCCACCTTTGATTACTATGCCACTAAGATTTTTAACGTTCCCTTTCTAAACAAGAATATTTTAACATTTAAAAAACCACTTAATTTCGTGTCATGGGGGGGGGGGATATTGCCGGTCAGGTAAGGGTTATAATACCGTCCGGGAACACTTGGGGAATAGGGAGGAGACGGGGAGGTCTTCCATTCTCTCTCCACGCAAATATGTATGCATTTTCTCTAAGCTAACCTACAGTATACATCTCTGACTAGATTGGATCACGTCGTTATTAGTCCTTGCGCCAGAGGTACCTCTTTGGAGCTATGACCAACCATCTCAGGACGACGGCTTTCCTGGTTCAAATCAAGCTGCGTCCAGACTAGCGAGCCGAACCTCAACATTCCTGCAAGTCATTTTTTGTTTGCTTCATAAAGTTGAGTACTACGGTGGATGACACAAGCAATGAAAAGGGAAAAATTAAAATTGGCTTCCGTGGGATAATGTATTTACACCGTGCAATAAAGAAAGAAAAATATAGGACGGCGGGGGCAAACTCAAACGTACTTAAGGTGGGTGGAACATGGTGGAAATAGTTTGCTTCACTAACTTAAATTTCAAAAAATTAGTGGTAAATACAAAAACTCAACTCGAATGTCACCAAATGATTAAGCATCTAATTATTTTAATTGGGCCAAAGTGTAAAATAAAAAACGTTACCGTTTAAGAAAATCCTTAAGTATCCAGGAAAGACATGGCAATAACATGTATACGTTTATTAACAACCGGTGACCAGTCTGTAAACCTATTTAAGGTCTCTAACCAGAGTATAACTATATATATATATATATATATATATAAAGTATATGATAATCTTATGGAGTATAAATGAGGAATGGAGAATTTTAGAGGTAATCTACCCATATTTGCGTGGAAGGAGAGTGGGAAACCATACATGAAAAAACCCCATCAATAGACCCAACCATGATTCGAACCCCGACCTCCCTGCCTTGAGCAAGCCAGTATAACACGAGATGGACGCGTTAAACCACTACGCCAATAAAGCGGGAGGGGACATATTTACTCACAACGTCAGTATAGGGTGACAGTCTATTCTTTGTTCACCCCTCGCTTCACAAAGGCAGTTTCAAACTTATTTTAAGTATGCAACAAACTTTCTAAGAAAAAGTATTATCATTGTTGTAAAGTTTACAACACGCGAGTAATCACGTAACTGTAAATATTGTTTTTAATATACTCTCTAATTTTTAAAGGTTAAATTATATTTTTGTTATTTCCCTCGGCCTATTATTAAACAAATTCGCAGTTAATATTTATTATGTTAATTACAACAACAACAACAATTAAAATGTGGTAAAATTTACAACACGTAATTGCTCAGCTAATATTTCAAGCGCATGTGACGGAAGATAAATTAGAAATGACGAACCGCGCTGGACCGTCTTGTGGAATTTCCGTGTCGAAACCCTCGAGGTTTCTAGAGAAGTATTATTTCATTTCGGCGCGTCGCGGCCCGCTTTAGTGGGCGGGGGTTGTGGAAGGAACCGTGGGAGGAATACGCTTTCGTGTCATTCCGACAGCATTCGGGCGCGTTGTCTTAGTGACGGCATGTCTAGAGCTTAAACACATAATTAATGTTTTATTTAGCACCACGTCTTACTACCCATTAGGGTTATACGCTTATGCAATAATTACTCTAATGGGTTTGGGGTTAGGAAGGTTGTATTTAGAGGAAGTAACCCCGCATTTGCTTGTAAGAAGAGTGGAAACAAATTTAGGGAAAGCCACCCTCAGTTCACCCGAGCGAGATTCGAACCTCGATCTCCCCGTCTTCGGCAATCTAGTCCAACATGAGACTAGCACATTATACCACGCGACCACCGAAGTGGGTTATACTTACTGTTAGTTTTGATAAGTAAAATGAACATCAAATTGAAGTAGAATTTTAAATAGTTACCAGCGAAGTCTAAAATCATGTTTTCGTTGTGTTTTTCCTAGTAGATTTAATTGATTGAAAATAGAGGAGGAAAGTGATAAACAGAAGGTAACTATTTACTATAATATTTTGACCAAATTAAATCTATTAACTTCAAAAAACTTACCTTAGCAAAAAATAATCATCACTTCTCAAACAAAATACTGTTTTTTTATGTGCAAATGAATTCGGCCATTTAAGCTGAGTTTAAAATACTCTACACAACTTAATGTAAAATCTATTAGAGTTTTTATTAAATTTTCAGAATGAACGATGAAGAGGTGGTATTATTATAAAGAATATTCCAAACTATATAACCTCTCACATCCCAAGTACCACAATATTTTGGTGAATGTTCCACATGCCTTAGTGGGCGAATAGCTATGGCTACACTAGGCCGGTCCGCACCACACCTCTCACATCCGGATGAATGCTATCCATGCTTTTAAATGCAAGTGGCTACACTACACCAGTCCGTACCGTTGTGCACCGCACAGGCGCCGACGAATTGTCGAGAGATAGTTCATCCGCACTTTTTCGGTGCGGTACGGAACGGGCCGGCGTAGTGTATGTAAGCCACTTGCTCCCGAACATCGTGGATGTTGGGCGTCTGCGTCAATGTTCGGTGGTTCCCGCACTGTGTTGTCATACCAACAACGAAACAGGGCACACTGGATCTTTGTGGTGAGCTTTAACTATTTAAAAATAAAGCGCGTTTTAAAGGATAGATGACGATATAATTTTAATTTATATACAAGAGTAAAAAGCAGTGGCGGATCGTCACTTTAGAAGCTGGAGGGCGCAGCCTGTTTAGTTCATAAATTATTTATAAATAATATATTTAAAAGAAGACACAAGTTTCGGAATATGTTTGGCTAAATATCCATTTAGTTAAACTCAAAAATTAATATCATAAACAACATGCAAAGATTTAAAAAAAACTCATCCCAAAGAACGTGGATGTGTTGTTGAGACTCTGCAGCTGTGTAATGTGCATAAATATAGATGTATGTATGTATGTATGTTCAATGTCCTCACAAGCTCACAACATTAATATGTAGCATACACAATATTTACATTATTTACATTTGCGAGAAATGACTTAGAACGCAATAAACAAAGAAATTATTCATATACGAAGTCCATACGCCTCTCCTTTAAGTTAATGAACTTTTCCATAGCTCTGTCATCAAAGTCCTTCATTTGTGTGATAAGTTCCTTGTTGATGGCTACCATTGCTAGAGCATTATTTCTGACATTTGTTGTTGTATTTCTTAGGAAAGTCTTTATTCTTTTCAGTGTTTAAAAGCAACGTCCAGATTCAGCAGACGTAATTGGGATCGTTATGATAATTTTTAGAAGCTTCGTCACCTCGCTGAAAACTGAAATGAAGTTCAATAGTTGTATTGCTCCTTAAATGTCAAAGTCCTGTCGTCTGTATAAAAGTTCCAATTCAGACCGAAGTTTTTCTTTTTCTAAGAAAGGGTAGTGTTAAATTACTCGCGTGAGTTTTTCTTACGGAAAGCAAGTAGAAAATTGGGGAAATGACTCATTACATAACAAATAACCTGCCTCCAAATGACCAGTAAAAGCGAATCTGTCTTTTACATTAATTGTAATGACATCACACACTTTGGTGCTACATTCAACATTACTTTTCCTTTTTCTTGGTTGTTCAGGGAACTCTTCATTTATTTGCTTCTCCATTTCATTCACTTGCCCCCTTTCTTTCTGCATCTCATTTTCAAAAATACAAATGTAATTTTGCCACATTACACTGTCCATGTTCCTGGTTTGTAGTTTTTGGTACAATATATCCCCATGAGGTAAATTTTGTGGAAATGAGTTAGCCAGAACATGAAATTTGGGTCCTGAAAAGCTCTTCTGTGTCTACTCGCCTCGTTAACAGTAAGTTTGTTTGTGCACTTTTCCTCAAGCACTTCGAAGCATTCCTCCAACTCATCTCTATTTTCGTAAACAACGTTAACAGTTCTAATGTTGTAGTTGCATCTTGTTGTAGCAGCTCTGGGTAGTCTGACTTGTACTACTTGCTCCAAAACGTCAGATCGTAGAGATGAGTGTGAAAAAAATGCGGGAATGGCAGAAAGGTTTGGGAAAAAAAACTCGAACTTTACTGTTTGCACTGGTTGCTTTTTCCAGTATCAAATTTAGCTGATAAGCGTAACAATGTACAAAATAGGCAAATGGGTATGTTTCTCTAATCTTGGCCTGTACACCCCCAACAGAGCCACTCAGAACATTAGCACCATCATACGTCTGTGCTATTAATCTTCCTTTTTAAGTGTATAAAAGGGGTTTGATGTGGTCCATTATGTATTTTGCTAAGGTGCTTGCACATCTTCCTTCAGGAATAAGAAACCCCCAAAACCTCTCACAAGCCAAGTCCTCAAACACATACCTAAAAACTAATACCATCTGACAATGGTTCGTTACATCAGTTGTCTCATCACATTCGATGGCTACAAATTCAGAATCACGTATCTGATTTTCTATTTCCTCCCTACCGACATTAAGCATGCAGTCCAGTATGTCATTTTGTATTATCTTCGATGTTTCTTTGAATACAGTGGCTGATTCTAAAGGGTCTTTAATTGCAGAATCCAGCTCAGCAGTATAATTAATTAAACCTCTGTAGACACCAGGATTTGTAGATGATGCTGATTCATCATGACCTCAGAGGTAATTCAAAAACACCACAGAATTTAACACATGAAATCAACCTTTATAATATTTGCCTATTTTTGTCAACGTGAGTATTGTGTTTTTTTAACGTTTTCTCTGTATTGTGAGTCTAGACTAGACGATATGTTTACTTTGCCTAGCAAAGAAAGATCAACGACACTATTCATGTGATTCACAGATACTTCGTGTGTCTTAATTTTTTCTGTTAAATATTTTATATCATTGACGCCCTTTACTATCCACAAGCATTCACCACTCTTTCTGGGAGAAAACAAAATACACAGGAAACTGTACAAAGATTTGTCCACATCACAGCCGCAAATCCAGCCATTTTTTTTGGTATGCATCTTTGGACTTGAGCTGTCTTTTAACAACTCGATTTTCATTTTTCTTTTTTTCACTTTGTTCCATACAAAATTCATGGCCTTACCTAATGATTTCAGTTCTCTTTTTGATCAAGAATTAATCTTCCAATATTCGTTGTCTTAAGCGCCTGAATTGAACTATTCATATTAAGCCTAGTTACAAAAAATATTAAAACATATAACTCAAATAAACACTATCCTAAAATAATCATACATAATATTATTATAAACACACACGCCACACACATCCTCAAGATGCAGGAGCGCGCAGAATGACTGACAACAACTATTGCTGGTTAACGCTATACACATTTCACAAGCTTTCAACCTTAGGGTGCGTAAGGGAATCCACCTTCAAAAGAAGAATAAGCAATGCTACAGTAGCCCCATGGCTTCTTTGGTGCTGACTGACAACTCACAGCTGACTTCTAACAGTCAACATTTAGGTATATACCTAAATTTTGATTGTCAGAAGTGACAGCTGCTAAACACATGTTTTTGCAGATCATATGGATTCGGCATAGGGATATATAATTTGGTCTGGTAGCTTTTCAAAGACGTCAGCTGTCAGCTGTCAGCTGTCAGTCAGCACCAAATAAGTCACGGGGCTACTGTAGCTAGCTAGCTATAGCAGGATGAGGACAATGGGTAAAGGGGAGGGAAGGTTTGGTTTCACAATAAATGGCGCTGACCGTCGCGCGCCTGACTGAATGCCATTTTGGGTGGGAAGGTTTGGTTTCACAATGTCAGGCGCTGAACACCTCACGTCCGAGCGCATGCCATTTTAAAAACATTGCCTGCTATTACTTAAACCAAAAACATATTTTTCTTGAAACTATTATGGCAAGATAAAATTGTCGTGAGAGTGCGAATAATAACTTTAAAAGGAACTGGGGATTCGTAGGAATGGGGGGCATGCGCCTCCGCGCCTTAGGGACGGGCCACCCCCGGTAAATAGAACTCTTATATGACCAATCAGACTCGAGGTATATGAACAATGTGCGAAAATTAAACATTTGGAAAGAAATAGGACACAAAATGAATGTTTCAGGTAAGCGCTATAATATTTTAGTGTGTTGTTACAGTATGAGGCATTTTTTCAATTTAATTAAATAATAGTGGGATTAGTAAAACTAAAACAACAAAAATGCCAATAATTGAATGGGTTAGCAGAAAAATCACGAATTGTGCAGTTTCCTTATAACTTACAAACAAACTTTCCCACCATAATATGATTTGTTTCAATCAACATTATTAGAAGAGCCGCCACTTAGCTACGTTTTATGGCGGAAGTCTTATCTTTCCCAAAAAAAGAATACTTTCATTACAATAACTTCACGTTATCTTTTTTTTAAACTTACAAACAAACTCTCCCACCATAATATGATTTGTTTCAATCAACATTATTTGAAGAGCCACCACTTAGCTACATTTTATGGCGGAAGTCTTATCTTTCCCAAAACAGTATACTTTCATTACAATAACTTCACGTTATCTCCCCCTCCCACCCCTCATGGCTTCCACAACACTATTTGCGGGAATGCCGTGTATGCGCATCATTTCAATATTTCCTTCAGATTCGGCGCGGTACGGTGCGACAAGTGTAGCCACTTTCTAGACATTCGATGCGGTGCGGACCGGCCTAGTCTGGACGCAGCTTAAAAATTTCGTCTCATTCAATCCCAAGGGAAAGGGGTGTATACCTTGTCTTTCTTACAAATGAATATTTGGAGCACCTTTTAGAAAAAACATTTTTTGTGGTTTACATTTATAGCATTTTATTATAGTATTAGTTATTTTATAGGCATTGATAATATCTATCAAAAGTGGCAACAGAAGAACACAGGACTTGTGAAGTATGAATTAGAGATGTGAGACGGACATATTCCCTATATTTTTTCTAGAAAATTTTCCAAAGCGGAAGATGTTAAATTATTTATGTGAAATAATGTCAATTGATTAAATGGAACTAATTCCTAATATCCCAAATATCAACGTTTATAGTAAAAGATTAGTTTCTCCTGAGGGCGTCAACACCAGAAATATCATCAAACGAGCTTCGGTGGCCGCATTGTCAAACGCGCTAGTCTCGCAGTAGACTAGATTAACGATGACAGGGAGATTGTAATGATATCGATTTTTCCTGTCTTTTTAATATTCGCGATCATATTTTAAAGTAAATATATTAATATTTATTCTTTT
>CABFOW010002188.1:12172-24894 GCA_902141385.1 Timema californicum
CCCCCCGTCCTCTGATTCTCGCTGTACGTGATGTGGAATAGTCGGTAACCATTCTCTTGTTGTCGGACAGTTGTTGAAGCAGTTGGCTGAACTGGAGATCCCAGTGGAGCTCTGGAACGTTATAACAGAGGTCACCTCGGCCGTCAAGGACACGGTACCCACCCCGGAGCTCCGAGATCTCGTGGAAGCCATAGAGAGCTACGTCAACAAGGTACTAGGGAATGTCAAGTAGCTCTTTAAATGGCTTCACTTTCCTTGGATATTTATTTTACGGTCTGACACCTTAGCTCAGACGGTACCGTGTCTGTCTACTCAGCCAAGGATTCCGGGTTTGATTCCCGAAATGGCCGAAAATATATCGTTGATGAAAATATGTGTTTATCCTTTCACAGTGGTGAATTAACGGCTGGGGGCTGGATGTTGTGTCTGTCCTAGTCTTAAGTTAGATGATAGGACACATGAAGCTAGGCCAGGCCTAGCCAGCCGGTAGTGGGAAATATATGGCTTGAATAAAAAACTGACCACAGGATGTAAACAATAATGGATTTAAAGTATAATTTATTTTACACCATACTAAAATGATAACTTTATGGGTAACACCCTTTAGCCATGACTCCTTGTTGTGTAGCACCTCCTAACCATGGCTACTTGTTGTGTATCACCTTCTAACCATGACTCCTTGTTGTGTAGCACCTCCTAACCATGGCTACTTGTTGTGTAGCACCTTCTAACCATGACTCCATGTTGTGTGGCACCTCCTAACCATGGCTCCTTGTTGTGTAGCACCTTCTAGCCATGACTCCTTGTTGTGTAGCACCTCCTAACCATGGATCCTTGTTGTGTAGCACCTCCTAACCATGGCTCCTTGTTGTGTATCACCTCCTAACCATGACTCCTTGTTGTGTATCACCTCCTAACTATGGCTATTTGTTGTCTAGCACCTCCTAACCATGGCTCCTTGTTGTGTAGCACCTCCTAACCATGACTCCTTGTGTAGCACCTCCTAACCATGACTCCTTGTTGTATAGCACCTCCTAACCATGGCTCCTTGTTGTGTAGCACCTTCTAACCATGACTCCTTGTTGTGTGGCACTTCCTAACCATGGCTCCTTGTTGGTTGTCAGCTCCTAACCATGACTCCTTGTTGTGTAGCACCTGAACAAGCAGGAGGTGGATGAAGTGAAGGAGCTGGCCAACATCCTGGACAAGGCTACTCTGGCCCTCAGATCCTTGGTCCAAATGATCAAGCTACAGATCAAGGGAGAGGCTCCTGGTGATGTCCCCAGTATCCTGGGATTCAAGGTCAGTCAGGAACTATCTCGTGGACGGCAAGCAGGGAACTATCTCAGTAATAGCAGCGAGTGGAATATCTCATGCATGATAGACAGGGAACTGTATCATCCATGGTAGACAGGAAACTATCTCAGTAATAGCAGGAATAGAACTATCTCATGTATGATAGGCAGGGGACTGTATCAGTAATAGCATGAAGAGAACTATCTCATGCATGATAGGCAGGGAACTGTACCATGCATGGTAGGCAGGGGACTATCTCAGTAATAGCATGAAGAGAACTATCTCATGTATGGTAGGCAGGGAACTGTACCATGCATGGATAGGCAAGGAACTGTATCATGCATAGTAGGCAAGGAACTATCTCAGTAATAGCAGGAAGAAAACTATCTCATGCATGGTAGGCAGGGAACTATCTCAGTAATAGCATGAAGAGAACTATCTCATGTATGGTAGGCAGGGAACTGTACCATGTATGGTAGGCAAGGAACTGTATCATGCATGGTAGACAGGGAACTATCTCAGTAATAGCAGGAAGAGAACTATCTCATGTATGGATAGACAGGGAACTATCTCAGTAATAGCAGGTAGAGAACTATCTCTCGTATGGTGATGTGTTTGCAGCTCCCAGTTTCTCTAGACGAACTGTTTAAGATCCCTCGGTTCTTCGTGGCCCACTTCAGCCCCCTGGCCTACCTCTCTTCAGGGGACCTGCCGACTCTGAAGGAGCTACTGGTGACCTACAGACCTAGACTCAACCCTCTGGACTGGGTGCCACCGTACAAGGGTAGGTATCCTCGCTATGTTGGTAGTCCTTAGGTCAACAGGCACTTAGGATCGCTAGGACAAGGGAATAGCACGAGGAGAGTTATTAGGGCTGGTGTGATTTCATAGGTTGACGTTGCCAACTTTAAAGGAATGCCACAGAATTTCTTTGGAGAGAGAATTGAAAACTAGTTATATAATTATCTACGATCAGTTTAGCTGCTGGTCAAGATCGAACCCTGATCTTCCAGTTAGACGACGGACCACATACAGAGTCAGACATGTCTCTGGCTCTGAACAGAGAAGCTAGAACCGATTCCCAGTAGTCATCTGTCAGAGAGACGTCAGCGAGGATAAACAGTGGTCGCCATTGTTATACAGACAGAGTGACTTATCACACAGTCTGAAATGATTCACAAGGGAGTGTATTGATTGATCTGCGCATGCGTCACTACAGACTGTTCCTTTATCCCGCCCAAACACGTTCGAACCTGGCGTTATGTCGAGTCCGAACTTGCAAACTTGTCCCCATGAAGTCTGAATAGCCAGATCTTTACTTTCTCTCGACCCCTCGAAGAGAGGAGTGCTATGATCATATATATATATATATCTCGAACTCAAATATTTTAAAATGTTGACGTTCCATGGCCCTCTGTAACTGAAGGAGTGGTTTTCAAAATGTCGTTTGTCTGATCCTCAGCCTCAAGCTGAAACTATTTTACTGACAGGGCTAAAAATTGGGTATTTTTTGGTTATCATAAGGTCCCTGCTATGTGTTTTTGGAAATTAAATATCTAACCTTATAATTAAGGGTTGTTTACTGAAGGTCAAAAAGAAGAAAAGAAAAATTGATTTTCCCAAAATCTGCTCAAATGGTTTTAATTAAATTTGGTATCTAGGCATTGCAAACAAGATGGCGGTTCTATTTCCCATAAAACTGACTGTAAGGGTATTTTACATCAGCAGAAATTTCCAATTTTGGATCACATCTCCTCAACTATTGGAGATACAAAATGACCTATCATTGTAAAGATTTACTAATTTTAGATATAAAACTATTTTGTTTGAAATATTTTTATTTTATTTAAATAGACATTTTCTGAGCTATGAGCCCATATTTATATTTTCTATTCAAGTCCTTGAAAATGAATTTGATTCTTATGCTCTTTGGTGGACAGAGATGCTCCTCTTTTCTCAATGTTTATTTACCAGTGTATATTTTCTCTTGAAAGATTGTTTCTGTAACGGTGCATGTTATATAGTTTCACACATTTTTGATAGCCTTAAGTAAACAATTTCGCTACGATTAAAGAGAGGAAAGGTTTGTGCGGTGGTATGGGTATCGGGCGTTTATGGCCGACTCTAGACGATCTACTTCAGACAGTATCTGTTCTCACGTCTCCCTGTCCATCAGGTAACGGGTTCGTGGTGGACTCGCAGCATTTCTTCACGTTCGACAACCGTCACTTCACGTTCAAGGGTTCATGCTCGTACGTGTTACTCCAGGACGTCGTGGATGGCAACTTCACCGTCGTCCTGAACGTGGATAACGGCAAGTTCAATTCTCTGCTGCTGGCTGACGACAAGGACTCTCTGGAACTTCTCGCCGACAAATCGGTGAGGATCTCGCCTTCGGCCTTGTGTGTGTGTGTGTGTTTTTTTTTAACTCGTCAAAATGAGAAACGCGGATTTTATCTTCCGACGAGTCGTGCCCGGGAGAGTTCCCCGTTTAGGAACATTCCCTCTCCTTCTTTCAATACAGCCATTCTGGCTTCGAACCCCAACTCTTTTTTTTCACTGGTAAACCAAATTAAATGAGCTTGACGTTTAAACAGCAGTTTAGTTATGAGAAAGAACAAAATAACAAATGCCTTCATCTTTTTTTTTGGAATAACACATTTTGTAAATTAAATTTGGTTTATTCAATTAACTATACAAATATACTAAATATAATATATTTGTTTTAACATACACACAACAAAACATATATTTAAGGTTACTAATCACCCTAACTTGCTAGGGATGAGGCAGGTTAAATTTATATTAAGTGAACTGGTATTTGCGTGGAAAGAGAAAGTGGTAAACTATTTATGAAAAATAACCCTCATTACGCCCGAACAGGGTTGATTGTGATAACAATCTTCCTTTCATTTTCAGTCCAGTTTATCGACGAGAGTGACGCCTTAGTTAATTCTACCACCGAAGCGGGCTGTATCCTCAATTAATGGTTTCAATCTTTTAAGCATTTATTAAAGAATTAACTTTGTACATTCTTGTTCACATTTCCCCCACCATTTATTTGAGGTGTGTAACGTGTAATTTTTGAAACTACTGATCAAACTAGCGCACGACTTATACACTTTGTCTCTACTCTCCCAGACCACGAGTCTACTTGTCACCGGCTCAGTAGAATTGGCAGGCAGCGAACTGTGGGGTTCGTTTTGATCTTGTATATTGAAAGAGATCAATTACTCTACGAGTGTATGAATGCGATGTGGGTCTTAGAACAAGTTTAAAGAGTTCGGAAAAAGGTTCTCGTTCTATCAATGTCTCTACTCATCAGTTCTCCGTCGTTTAACTTTGACTGGTGTAGAACACACGGCTGCTCGACTATGCGTGGTCGTTATAACTTTGACTGGTGTAGAACACACGGCTGCTCGACTATGCGTGGTCGTTGTAACTTTGACTGGTGTAGAACGCACGGCTGCTCGACTATGCGCGGTCGTTGTAACTTTGACTGGTGTAGAACGCACGGTTGCTCGACTATGCGCGGTCGTTATAACTTTGACTGGTGTAGAACGCACGGCTGCTCGACTATGCGCGGTCGTTATAACTTTGACTGGTGTAGAACGCACGGCTGCTCGACTATGCGCGGTCGTTATAACTTTGACTGGTGTAGAACGCACGGCTGCTCGACTATGCGCGGTTGTTAGATAACTCAAGACTCTCAAGATGGTTTGTGAGGCTCCCTCCTCCGTACTTAACAGGGACTCAAGCTGTAGGATATTCTCCTCACAAGTCGGTTAAACTCGGTAACTGAGTATGTAGAGCCCTTGGAAGTAATTCCCTTAGCAGCTGGCGTAGTTCTTGCCCTTCCGTTTCGAAAAGGTCTAATACTCACTGTTATACACCACCAAAAGAGGGGTGTTTGTGTCATTACACTGTGTTGTGCAAGTTGGCAAAACAATCTCTGTTTTAATATATGACTTGATGCACGTGCACAACTGCTGATATAAAACAATTGACAGTAACGATTGCTTAGGCTTACGTCACACTTACATGCTTTTGATTACTAAGGTCTGCCGGCCATGACTCAAACTTAAATTCAAAACAGACCAAACATCCAGACCCAGCCGTTAATTCATCACTGTAGAAGGTGAGACCCACGTTTCACCAAGGATAAATACGTCACGGCCATGCCAGATATCGTACCCGGTCCTCTCAGATCAGTAGACATACTCTCTAACGCCTGAGCTAAGGTTTCGGACACCGTCATGGTCACTAAAAGGTAGTCCGCTTTCATATTGTGTCAATTTTGTTCTTGTCCCAGCTTTTGGTGAACGGAGAGCGCTCAGAATTCCCCGCGCGCCAAGGTCTGTTGTCGGCGTGGAGGCGCTACCACTGGGCCAACCTCAAGTCTGCCGCGGGGGTGTTGGTGTACGTGGACTCTCACACAGACCTGATAGCCGTGAGCGTGTCCGGTTTCTATCACGGCAGGACACGGGGACTGCTCGGGACTCTGTCCTACGAGCCGGCCGATGACCTCATCAAACCGGACGGACAGGTAACAAACAACACCGCGGGTATTGTCGGCGTGAGGTGTACACAACGACATGTTTATAATGTCAGGGGTAATTATAATTAATAATATTATACTTAAAGGTGAGGTTGTAGAGAACTCAAAAATAGGACAGTGTTTTTCTCAGTTTTTATAGCGAATGTTTTTTTTTTGCCAAAACAAATAAAATATTGCTCTAGTATAAACATGTAATAATAATAATAATAATAATATTTAGCACCGCGTATTACTACCCGTTCGAGTTATACACTTTTAAGTACTAATTACGCTAATGGAGTAGGAATTGGGAATTTTGAATTAGAGGAAATGAAGCCGCATTTGCGTGGAGGGAAAGTGGAAAACCGTTTAGGAAAAACCACCCCCAGTTCACCCGACCGAGATTCGAACCTCGATCTCCCCGTCCTCAGCAGTTTAGCTCAATGCGACTAGCGCGTTAGCCAACTACGCCACCGAGGCGGGCTAGAAACATGGAGTTTAACTGTCTACACGTGGTAATATCAACAGTTGTTGAATATCTGTCATGATCATAGCAGAATTAGATTATAAACTTTTTAAATGAAGAGAAAATGTTGTCATTAAATTCCAGGACACCCTCGACAGATATTCAATAAGTGTTGATATCACCACGTGAAGAAAACTAAATTATTGTGTTTCTTCTAGAGCATTACTTGATTTATTTTAACAAAAAAATGTATTGCTATATTATTATTATTATTATTATTATTATTATTATTATTATTATTATTATTATTATTACTATTAGAACCGCGTCTTACTACCCGTTCGGGTTATACTATTGCTATAAAAAGTTCAAAAATTACTAGCCTTTTTTATTTGCATTTCCTACATCCTCCCTTTAATATATACCTCATATAGACCGTTATAACGCGTGAACTGCAATGATTTGAAATAATTGAATCACTATTTCTACCTTATTAACCACACTCTTGTTGAAATGGTCGATCGACCGTAAGTATTTGTGGAGGAAGTCTTAAGACTGCGGGTTACCTCAGTTCCACTCCACATGCAGGGGTTCTAGATTACCACTTCTGTTGACGAGTCCAGCACCTCTGTGTAGAAGGAGAAGTCTAACCTCTTGTTTTTTTGTCCCGGCGCAGTTCGCGACCAAGGAGAGCGAGTTTGGCAACTCGTGGAGCGTTGGCCAGTGCAAAGACGTGACGGGTCACTCGCACCATGAACACGAGACAGTCAAGTCATCTGAGTGCAGCGACAAGTTTACCCGGGGATCAACCCTCAGGTGAGCATTTCGCAGGGGGTACACCACACTCACAGGGGGATACACCACACTCACAGGGGGATAGGTCCCACTCAAGGTCGTTGTGGGATATACACATGGGATGGGGGCTAGATAACTGGAGAAATATCTCCTCTTGGGGTGACTGATGGAAATATATGCGGAGAGGTCGATACTGGGGTCATTGTAAGGGGTACACGCATACAAGTTGTCATCACAGGAAACATCCAAACTAACGAGGAATTATCTTCCTCAGCCAGGCCTGGACATGAATCCTGTTCCTGTGGTGCTGACGATACTGACCTGTCCATGTTTCGGTTTGTTTCCCCAGCCTGTGTTTCCCGCTCCTGAACCCAGCACCCTTCAGAGAGGCCTGTGACCACGCTGTGGAGGAGGCCGGTTCCGCTGAGGCCAAGAAGGCCGCTGCTTGCGCCGTGGCCAGCGCGTACTTCCACGCTTGTTCCGAGGATGTACCTATCATGCTGCCCACCGACTGTGGTGAGTTAGACTACTGCCCACCGACTGTGGGGAGTTAGACTACTGCCCACCGACTGTGGTGAGTTAGACTACTGCCCACCGACTGTGGTGAGTTAGACTAGCGCTAGAAGACTGCCCACCGACTGTGGTGAGTTAGACAGACCAGCGCTAGAAGACTGCCCAACGACTGTGGTGAGTTAGACTAGAGCTAGAAGACTGCCCAATGACTGTGGTGAGTTAGACCAGCGCTAGAAGACTGCCCAACGACTGTGGTGAGTTAGACTAGCGCTAGAAGACTGCCCACCGACTGTGGTGAGTTAGACCAGCGCTAGAAGACTGCCCAACGACTGTGGTGAGTTAGACTAGAGCTAGAAGACTGCCCAATGACTGTGGTGAGTTAGATTAGAGCTATAAGACTTCCCACCGACTGTGGTGAGTTAGACTAGCGCTAGAAGACTGCCCACCGACTGTGGTGAGTTAGACTAGCGCTAGAAGACTGCCCACTGACTGTGGAGAGTTAAACTAGAGCTAGAAGACTGCCCACCGACTGTGGTGAGTTATACTTCCACTAGAAGACTGCCCATTGACTTTAGTGAGTTAGACTAGTGCTAGAAGACTGCCCATTGACTGTGGTGAGTTATACTTCCACTAGAAGACTGCCCATTGACTGTAGTGAGTTAGACTAGCGCTAGAAGACTGCCCATTGACTGTGGTGAGTTATACTTCCACTAGAAGACTGCCCATTGACTGTAGTGAGTTAGACTACCACTGTCAGACTGTCCAGTGATTGTAGTGAGTTAGACTACCACTGTCAGACTGTCTAGTGATTGTAGTGAGTTAGACTACCACTGTCAGACTGTCCAGTGATTGTAATGAGTCAGACTACCACTGTCAGGCTATCAATGTCATGTTGTTGGTCTACAGCGGAGTGCAAGTTGGTTGGCGGCGGGAACCCGGTGGCTGTCGGGGACCTGTTCTCGGTGAAGGCGCCCCAGAGGTCCGCTGACATCGTGGTGGTCGTGGAACAAGTGACGGGCAGCGCGGAGCTGTACAAGGAGCTGGTCGGCCCCCTGGTCACCACACTCACCAACGAGCTCAAGAGCAAGGGAGTCACGTGAGTCTCACCACCACTTAGAAGTCTGGGTTCACGTCCTGGTGAAGTTGAGGGGATGAGTCTCGGATGTCCGTTTTGTAGTAACGGGAACTCACCACCTCTTAGTCTGGGTTCATGTCCCAGTTGAGGGAGGTGAGTTTCAGATGGACTTTCTGTTGTAACGAGGACTCACCACCTCTGAGAAGTCTGGGTTCATATCCTGGCGAGGTGAAGGGAAATGAGTCTCAGATAGACCTTCTGTTGTAACGAGGACTCCCCACCTCTGAGAAGTCTGGGTTCATATCCTGGTGAGGGTAAGGCAGATGAGTCTTTGACGGCCTATAGCACTATAACGAGAACTCACCAGAAAACCCCAATTCACTCAATTATAAATTTTACTGACCTACCAGGGAATTGAATGGTGGGCCCTTAGTTCGGCATTCAGACGCGCTATCGACGAAGCTAAGATGTCGGTCTAGCTCTCGTATTAATATTATTGCAACTATTAGTATACAGATGACTGCCCCAATTTATTTCTTAAGCCACTTTTAATAGTGAAGTAATCCTAGCCCATAAATTAGTGGATATAGCTTCTGCTTATTCAACTTTGGTCCTAGGTTCAATTTCTGATGAGAGGCAAATTAGATTTCGCCATTTTTGATAAGTTTTAAATTAACTATTTATAATTTGGTTCTTTTTTGATCAACGGGTTGAAGAAAATATTATTATTATTATTATTAATATTAGCACCGCGTATTACTACCCGTTCGGGTTATACGCACTTACGCTAATGTGTAATGGTAGGGTGATTGTGAGATGAAATGAAGGACCTACAGTTTAACGTGGGATCCGAACCACGGCGGAGGCCTGGCATTCCCCCACATTCACAAGATGTCTTGTCAGAGGTGAAGGAAGGGTTTGGTAATCAGATAAATCTGTGCCGGGACCGAGGATTGAACCCCGGCCGCTAGCACAAAAGTCCGACACCTTACCCCTAGACCAACAGGTCACCAAGAGAATAATAAAGATGAGGTGTGTATGTAAAAGACAGTAAAGATGACCAATAAAGAAATGAGAGGAGAGAAATAGAAGGGATCTAAGCAGGAAGGACAGAGAAAGATGGAGGCATTTTACTTAATTGACCCGGCCACGGGCCGGAAACAGATTATGGTGATGATTAATAAAGTCGCATATGTGTGTACGTGTTATAGGGACGTGCACTTCCATCTGGTCGGCTTCGGAGGCGACTTAAGTTGGCCCACCCATTACACCAGCTCGGGAGAAATGACCTTCAACGGCAAGAACAAGAACCTCAAGTTCTCAACACCCGCCGAGCCTTTGCCCTTTGACACACGCGAGAACAAAGTGCGGTGGTTCAAACACGAGGTAACTATCCTACCACTACCGCTAGACAAACTTGGACACGAACCTGGGCTCTTTGGACTAACGCACAAAGATTTTCAAGATATTCCCGTAATGTTTGTTATCGCCGAATCAGGTTATGAGAATATGATATGATTGACTTAGTGTAATGGGGTAAGGGATTAGGAAGGAAGTGTTTTATAGGTAATCTACTCATACTCTCGTGGATGAAGAGTGGAAAACTATCTAGGGGAAAACTACCCTTAGTAGACTTGACCGTGATTCTAACACTAATCTCTTATGTGAATGTAAAACAATTTTTTTAAATCCATCCTTTATTCACCCGCCCAATATTCGAACCTGGATTTCCCCGTCTTCTGGCAGTCTAGTCTACTGCGAGAGTAGCGCGTTAGACCACGCGGCCACTGAAGCTGGTTTGGATATTGTTTATAATTTTGGAAAGTAAAATAGTATTTTGTGTTAAGTGTATTGTAGTCCATACAAGCATATTAACACATAGGTATGTAATAATTGTGTCTCTGTAATTTTTTTAAATATCTTTTTATCAAGTTAACAAGAGTTTAAGAAATATGTGCGGTAAATATAACTGATCTCTGAGACAGCGTGTAACTTTTAAAACGAGCAAATGTGGTCAGTCTCCAGGTGTTTGTCCAGAGTTTATACAGTTTTTATGGCAAAACATTTTTTGGATAAAATATTGCTCCATTATAAACATAAGAGTTTAATTTTATTCCCGTGGGGATGTAACAGTTATAAAATATCCGTCAAGGATATCCCTGAATTTAAAGACAACTTTTTCTCTTCTTGTAAAAAGTTTATCACCTAATGCCGCTATGCTCGTGATAGATATTTAACACTGTAGTTATTATTATTATTATTAGCACCGCGTCTTACTACCCGTTCGGGTTATAAGCACTTACGCTAATGTGTAATGGTGGGGTGATTGTGAGATGAAACGGAGCACCTACAGTTTAACGTGGAATCCGAACCACGGTGGAGGCCTGGCATTCCCCACATTCACTAGATGTCTTGTCGGAGGTGAAGGAAGGGTTTGGTAATCAGATAAATCAGTGCTGGGACCGAGGATTGAACCCCGGCCGCCAGCACAGAAGTCTGACACCTTACCCCTAGACCACCAGGTCACCCTGTAGTTATCACCGTGTGAAGAAAATTAAACTATGTGTTTATACTGGAGCATCATTTGATTTGTTTAAAACAAAAAAGTTTTGTTATAGAAATTTAAAAAAAAACACTACCCCGTTCTCGCGTCCCTTTTCATCCCATCTAAATCATCTTAATTTGCCATTACCCGAACGGGTAGTAAGGCGTTGTGCGTATCAAGTGCAAAGCATCAAGGTAATCAGAGTGTATTTTACTTATATGTTTATTTTTCTCTGTGACACTAAACTACATTCTCTTAATCCTTAATGTGTTCCAGCTGGAGATCGAACTGGGACTCAATCCCGCAGGTGAAGCTTTCCGGGAGGTGCTGGACTATCCGTTCCGAGCCGGGGCCTCCAAGGCGGTCCTGGTGGTGCTGGGGCAGTCGTGTGAGCTGAGCCAGCTATCAGGAGTGGTCAGTATTCACCTCGTTACATCCTCGTATCACCGTCATTATCAGGGCCGGAGCGGGTTCGTGTTGCCTTAGCTTGAGAGAACTGAACAAGTAAAACCCGGACCGTGACAAGTCTTTGTTCAGTAGCACGTTCAGACATGTATCCTCACCTCGTGGCACGTTCAGACATGTATCCTCACACTGTGGCACGTTCAGACATGTATCCTCACACCGTGGCACGTTCAGAGATGTATGCTCACACCGTGGCACGTTCAGACATGTATCCTCACCCCGTGGCACGTTCAGACATGTATCCTCACCCCGTGGCACGTTCAGACATGTATCCTCACCCCGTGGCTCTCTTTGGTGCGATGGTGGGCTGCTATCTGATGCACTCTCAAGACCACGTCGAGGATACGAGGATCCGATACAAGTGTTGATCCGGCCTAAGGGTTCCAGGTGTCAGTAAATACAGATAAACCGACTGTTGGCTGGTATAGTTTGTAAGAGGGCAGCGCCCGTCTGGGGGAGAAAAACGAAGCCATTTCATTTCGACATTTACACAATACAATACATGTTTCTCCTCTCGAAAATTGTTTTTAGTGGGTTAGCGATATGATATAATAATAATAATAATAATAATAATAATACTTTAATCGTACAGTTATGGCTTTCGCCCTCGCTTACACTTTTCTCTTGCACAAAACTGAAAACTAAATGGATTAAGATTGCAACTAAAACCCGGTCCTTGAACCAAATATTCCTGCTCCAATATATAGAGGGTGTACCGTAAGTTGTGATACTCACTTCAGCTGTGTACAGGAGACACAAAAACAATGAAAACAGATCATATTAACATGTGACCCATTTGACTTTGTTACCGAGTTAATGTTTGTACTCTAGTAATGTGGAGCTGCTTAACATTATAGGAAGTGCTCAAAATGGTCACATAAGGTTTCTGGCTACACCACTTACCAGCTACTCCGTAGTGTCCCAGACTGACCACTCCTCGCTGTGTCCAGACTAGCCACTCCTCGCTGTATCCAGACTAGCCACTCCTCGCTGTATCCAGACTAGCCACTCCTCGCTGTATCCAGACTAG
>CABFOW010002188.1:40553-64491 GCA_902141385.1 Timema californicum
CACACATGTTACATATTCACACATGTTCCATATACACACATGTTACATATACACACATGTATCATATTCACACATGTTCCATATACACACATGTTCCATATTAACACAGGTTTCATATTCACATATGTTCGTTATTGTTTCAACACATTATTAAGCTCTAGACTCTAGAGGGACCTCTATATCTTGGGAAAGCTGAGTCACTGGTCACACAAACAAAGACGTCAGTCTCATCTTGTCTGATTCACCGCTGGCGAGTAGTTCTAGGTTTGGATCCAGGGAAAGTCTATTTCCTGTGCACTTGTCCAACCCTCATTCAACAAAAATGAACACGATTAGTTTAAGGCAGCCCTTTTTTTACCGTCACAATGTATGAAAGATGTAATCAGTAGAAACATAAGAGTTTAATTTTCTTCCCACGGTGATATCAGCAGTTGTTGAATACGAGGGGTGCGCGAGGCTCCGAAACTTCGACTTGGCTTCGAAATAAACATCAGCTTCGACTTCGCTTCGAAACAAATCCCGGCTTCAAAGCTTCGTCAATAAAAAAATATTGACCGCCAAAATACTCCATTTATGTTCACATTTATCCATTCCGAGAGTTCTCGTACATTAAAAATTAATATGCAAATAGAAAAAATCTGAAGTAATTGAATTGAATGTTATGTTAACTTGATTTGTCAGATTAACCTGAAATATTACAACAACAAAATTGTTCAATAAAACACTTTCAAATTAATTTTACTGCATAAAGAAGTATAAATAGCCACAATATAATATTTTTAAAGCATAAAACAATTCAAAGAAAATATTTGAACCTCGATTCGCCTTCGAGAATATTTCTCATATTCGATTCGAGCTCGCTTCGAATTGAAAAAATGGTCTTCGCACAACCCTATTGCATATCTGTCAAGGGGGTGTTCATATCTGTCAAGGGGTGTTCATATCTGTCAAGGGGGTGTTCATATCTGTTAAGGGGGTGTTCATATCTGTCAAGGGATTGTTCATATCTGTTAATGGGTGTTCATATCTGTCAAGGGGGTGTTCATATCTGTCAAGAGAGTGTTCATATCTGTCAAGGGGGTGTTCATACCTGTCAAGGGAGTGTTCATATCTGTCAAGGGGGTGTTCATATCTGTCAAGGTAGTGTTCATATCTGTCAAGAGGGTGTTCATATCTGTCAAGAGGGTGTTCATATCTGTCAAGGGGGTGTTCATATCTGTCAAGGGAGTGTTCATATCTGTCAAGGTGGTGTTCATATCTGTCAAGAGGGTGTTCATATCTGTCAAGGGGGTGTTCATACTGTCAAGGGGGTGTTCATATCTGTCAAGGGAGTGTTCATATCTGTCAAGGGGGTGTTCATATCTGTCAAGGGGGTGTTCATACCTGTCAAGGGGGTGTTCATATCTGTCAAGGGGGTGTTCTGGAATTTAATGAGGGTTTTTACTCTTCGTTTAAGAAGGTTCTCATCTACTGTCGCTGTGCTCACGAGATGAGGTATTCAGGAACTGTTGACATTACCGGGCAAATACAATCAAACTCCACGTTTATATTTGACAATTAATCGATTTATTTTGGACAAAAACTGTTTTGTTACAAAACCTGCAAAAAGAGTGCCCCTTTCTCTCGTGTTTTTCACCCCATTTGAGAGTCAGCTTGATTTATAACAACTGACCTTAATATTTAAGGTCCGAATGTTAATGAAAGAACACTTTAGACTGAATTCTGAAAAACTCATTTATTAGTGGAATACTTTTGATTGTTAAGCTACAGCAGGTTTTTTTTTAGAGCATTTCATGTTTGACCGAGTGAAACGAGCTCTTGTTTTAACTCGACCTTATGGTCTTTTGTCTGTTTGTTTGACGATAACTGCCAAACTGTGTCGACCCATTTTAAATGTATCTGTCAGGGACATGTTTTGAACCTAAGCCGAGCAAAGTTTGTGTTTCCGGGTTTTTTCCGATCTTGCTATCCGTTTAAATATGGCGGCTGATCTAAAGGTCTCTCGTTTATTAGCCCATCGCAAGTTATTTTAATTCAAAGTGAAAGTTAATATTTTGAGCATATCGGGTGTATTTATTTGAATGTTTGCATGTACTGCGATACTGAAGTATTAAGTCACGTGGAGAACTATCAACCTAAGTGTCAACGAGGCGTTATATGAGAGAGCGAGGTCTACTTTTCTCAGAACTGCTTGGGAAAGTTCTGACAAAATAACCCTGAATTAAAACCAGTTTAATCGTGATTATCGATTCGTTGGCAGTTAAAGTTTGGGAATCCCCACCACAGAGTATAAGGGACGTAGTGACATCACTAAGCCCTGTATATGGATAACGCAGTGTATCAGTGACGTCACTATGTCCTGGAGGCCGACGACGCAGTGTATCAGTGACGTCAGTATGTCCTGGAGGCCGATGATGCAGTGTATCAGTGACGTCACTATGTCCTGGAGGCTGATGACGCAGTGTGTGACGTCACTATGCCCTGGAGGCCGATGACGCAGTGTATCAGTGACGTCAGTATGTCCTGGAGGTCGATGATGCAGTGTATCAGTGACGTCGCTATGTCCTGGAGGTTGATGACGCAGTATATTAGTTACGTCACTATGTCCGGGAGGCTGAAGACGCAGGGTATCAGTGACGTCACTATGTCCTGGAGGCGGACGACGCAGTATTCTTGACGACGGACACGTAGACAGGCCGGTAGAGCACGACGGTCTCCCTGGTCTCCTGGTGGTTGCTGCCGTCATACACCTGACCGAGGAGGAACTCCGGGCCGATATAGAGACCTCCTTCCACGTGCTCGCAGGCCACCTCTGCGGCAGAACAAGGAACTAGGATACAGCCCCTCCTGGCAACGACAGGATGTGGGTTGAACTCTACGACACTTACCGTAATGAACGACAGGCTGCTGGTTGGAGTTGGGAATCCTGAACGGGACAGTCGCTATCGTGATAGGGAAGTGCATCTGAAGGTCATCTCCAGACTTCTCGAACTCCAGGTTCACCTGTGAGGCAGAGAACACCGCGTTCGTTTGACAGTCTGATTGTAACCGATATAGCTCATCCTATGTACTGAGCGGAAGAAACGTGTTGCAGTATAGCAGTTCGTGAATGGGCTATGTCGAGGGTTGGGAGAAGGAAGTACCCAGAGGTCATCAAATAGTGGAGGGGAGCGAGGTGATAAAGGGGAAGTCAAAGATTGATAGCAAAGAGGAAGTGTCAAAATCTAAAATTACTTATATTTTCTATGAAATCAAGAACTCGAAAGTTAATTTAGCACCATATTCCTATCTTGAGGTGGCTCTATCCAGTCCACCTCATAACACCCTATCCCTATCTTGAGCTAGTTATATCCAGTCCACCTCATAACATCATATCTCTATCTTGAGCTAGTTATATCCAGTCCACCTCATTACACCCTATCTCTATCTGGAGCTAGTTATATCCAGTCCACCTCATTACACCCTATCTCTATCTGGAGCTAGTTATATACAGTCCACCTCATTACACCCTATCCCTATCTTGAGCTAGTTATATCCAGTCCACCTCATTACACCCTATCCCTATCTTGAGCTAGTTCTATCCAGTCCACCTCATTACACCCTATCCCTATCTTGAGCTAGTTCTATCCAGTCCACCTCATTACACCCTATCCCTATCTTGAGCTAGTTCTATCCAGTCCACCTCATTACACCCTATCCCTATCTTGAGCTAGTTCTATCCAGTCCACCTCATTACACCCTATCCCTATCTTGAGCTAGTTCTATCCAGTCCACCTCATTACACCCTATCCCTATCTTGAGCTAGTTCTATCCAGTCCACCTCATTACACCCTATCCCTATCTTGAGCTAGTTCTATCCAGTCCACCTCATTACACCCTATCCCTATCTTGAGCTAGTTCTATCCAGTCCACCTCATTACACCCTATCCCTATCTTGAGCTAGTTCTATCCAGTCCACCTCATTACACCCTATCCCTATCTTGAGCTAGTTCTATCCAGTCCACCTCATTACACCCTATCCCTATCTTGAGCTAGTTCTATCCAGTCCACCTCATTACACCCTATCCCTATCTTGAGCTAGTTCTATCCAGTCCACCTCATTACACCCTATCCCTATCTTGAGCTAGTTCTATCCAGTCCACCTCATTACACCCTATCCCTATCTTGAGCTAGTTCTATCCAGTCCACCTCATTACATCATATCCCTATCTTGAGCTAATTCTATCCAGTCTACCTCATCACACCTTATCTCTTTCAGACCCATTCTAACTGTATCCTCCCATCTGCGTATTAACACGGGTCTAGTTTCTTACATTCACGCTGCATACCTGCCACTCGTAGATTGCTAGATTTGATTACTCTAACAATGGCTCGTGATCAGTACAAAATATACTGTGCTAGTCTCGTATGCAGGGGATTATTGTTGTCATACTGGCTGACTGGGACTACAAATGGAGACAAGGTCCACACTACACTAGAGTCAGGAGGTCCCAGGTGTACTGGGATATCACCTTGAGGACATAGTAGATCTGTAGCAGTCGACAGACCCCCACCAGGGTAGGCGGCATGACGGGGACCACCAGGGACTGGGCGGAGTCCCATTTGGAGCGACTGTTGGGCCTGATGGCATCGCCCCGGTACTCCAGTATCAGATGCTGCAACTCCTTGTTCACTCCCAGAACTCCGCGGTCGATGAAGTACTCCACGTACTGCAAGCAAAATGGCGCGGGTCTCGGCCGTGGTCAGGGTTGTTTCTGACGGTCGTCCCGCCATGTGAGAGGGGTGACAGGGGGTGGGTTGTTTACCTGGATGAGCTTGACCTTGAGCTTGACGACCTCCTCCCCCTGGTTGTCTATGTTGGCCCGCAGCTTGACGGACTCTCCACAGACGTAGGCCGACCTCTCCAGCTGGGTCCTCAGCACCACGGGACCCTTCTCGCAGCACAGGCAGCAGGTGGTGCGTTTGTCCTGACCCACCATCGGCTTCTGCGTCCACACACGGAGCATGGGTGTCACTCTGTTCGTGTGGCACGAGTGGTCACTTTGTACTTGGGACAGTTGTTGTCACTTTGTACTTGGGACAGTTGTTGTCACTTTGTACTTGGGACGGTTATTGTCACTTTGTACTTGGGACGGTTGTTGTCACTTTGTACTTGGGACAATTGCCACTTTGTACTTGGGACAATCGCCACTTTGTACTTGGGACAGTTGTCACTGTTCGTGTGGCACGAGTTGTCACTTTGTACTAGGGACAGTTGTCACTCTGTTCTGTGGCACGAGTTGTCACTTTGTATTTGGGACAATTGGTCGTCACATTGTACTTGGGATGATTGCCACTTTGTACTTGGGACAGTTGTTGGCACGTTGTACTTAGAACAATTGTTGTCACATTGTACTTGGGACGGTTGCCACTTTGTACTTGGGACAGTTGTGGTAAATTTTTACTTGATACAATTGTTGTCACTTTGGACTTGGGACAGTTTTTGTCACGTTTTACTTGGGACATTTGTTGTCACTTTGTACTTGGGACAATTGCCACTTTGTACTTGGGAGAGATGTGGTCGCTTTGTACTTGAGACAATTGTTGTCACTTTGTACTTGGGACAGTTGTTGTCAAGTTGTACTTGGGACAGTTGTTGTCACTTTGTACTTGGGACAGTTGTAACTTTGTACTTGGGACAGTTGTTGTCACATTGTACTTGGGACAGTTGTTGTCACGTTGTACTTGGGACAGTTGCCATCACTTTGTACTTGGGACAGATGTGGTCGCTTTGTACTTGAGACAATTGTTGTCACTTTGTACTTGGGACAGTTGTAACTTTGTACTTGGGACAGTGGCTGACACTTTGTACTTGGGACAGTTGTCACCTTGTACTTGGGACAGTTGTCACTTTGCACTTGGGATAGTTGTTACTTTATACTTGGGATAGTTCTTGTCACTCTGTACTTTGGACAGTTGTAACTTTGCACTTAGGAAAGTTTTTGTCACTTTATACTTGGAAAAGTTGTCATTTTATACTTGGGACAGTTGTTGTCAAATTATACTTGGGACAATCGTTGTCACTTTGTATTTGAGACAGTTGTCACTGTATACTTTGGACAGTTGTAATTTTGTACTTGGGACAGTTGTTGTCACTTTGCACATCTGCCATACGCTTTTGTTTTGTCCGTGTGACACAAGCTGTCACTTTGTACGTGTGACACATACTGTCACTTTGTACGTGTGACACACACCACCACATTTTAGTATACACGGAACAATCTTTATCATTTTGTACTGTACACAAGAGATACTTGTCACAAAAACTATTAAGAAAACCTCGTGCCAAGACCGGGTATCTGTCTAGTAATTAAATATTTGACCAATTAACGATTGTTGATGCGAACACTGCGGCTACGCTGAAGGTTTTATCCTGCAGGTTTAATTGATATTAATTAGATTATTTCATCACACATTTTATTATAAGATCCCGGACACTTTTTTTTCTCGATAATCTTATACTAAACATGGAATTTCTCACTTGATATTACCACCCACACCGGCATCTAACCCGCCACGCTAGTCTTAGACTGTAATGTCGAGATCGGGGTTCGAATCCTGGCCGGATGTAGTAAGGGAAGTGCCTTCCTAAATTGTTTCCCACTCTCCTGCCACTCAAATGCGGGTACGTTTTCTCTGTAGCTACATCTATTTCATCCCTATTCTTATATTAAAACACTGTGAATATATATATATATTATTTTAGCACCGCGTCTTTGTACCTGTTCAGGTGATGCATATATATGTTACGTTAATAATATCTTAAGGATGAGGAGAGTTAAACTTTAGAGAAAATGTATTCGCATTCGCATGAAGGGATGGTGGAAATCCACTTAGGGGGGGGGCGGGAAACTACCCCCAGCTCACTCGGATGGGATTTGAACTCCAAGCTCCCCATTATCAGCAGTTCAGAATAAAGCATTAGTAACGCCTTAGACAATGCAGCCACCGGAGCGTGTCCTGTGGTAAATAAGACGTGTTCCAAAAGCTTGTGGATGTTAGGCGTGGGTTGTGTTCCCTGACACAAACTATGGAGATATTCAGTCTGAACGTCTCGAAACGACACCGACCAGGTTTATTTTAGAACATATGTAAGTGACCAAATGTTACCAGGTACTGCTCGTCCATGCAGTCGATGTGAGGACCAATGACGGTGAAGTATTTCATGCCTTGAGGAGGAGAGGCGTATGGTATATCGACTGTCACCTGCGTCAACAGAAACAATCAGTAATCAGGCTGCATCGGTGGTTTAAACATTGTTGTTAAACTAGGACATGGGCTGTTCTTGCACCAAGCTGTACTACACAACGTATTATACTATTCTGATATACTAAATAGGATATACACTCAACTTGATGTAGTAGCGAATGAAGCCAGGCTTACTCTCACCTTGATGTAGTAGCGAATGAAGCCAGGCTTACTCTCGAAAGAGCAGGGTAAGGAGCTCTCTGGAAGCTGGAAACGGAAAGGGAACTGATGCAGGCCGCGGGGAAGGATGGGAACAGTCCCTTCCGGTTTGTCTGTAAGAACACAGTCAACGTGTTGAACATGTCCTTAATTACACACACAGATATACTTTTTGAAAATATACTGAGATCCATATTTACTTTTTGGACATATCCCAAAGTTTTATAACCAGATTAACGTTCTGGAATTATTCTTAGGTCCATATTGGCTGCTGGAGAATCTGAGTCTGGGAACGATAGCTGCACTATAGGTAATTTTATTCGTCCCTCCAGATGAATGCTGTTGCATTTCCTTATAAACTAACCCACTTATTCTGTTGCTTTATGCTGTGTAGATAATGTTAGATATCTCTCTCGTATTGTCCAACTGGTCTAATAAACAACACTAACACATGTTGTATGATGTATTGAAGAGACTATCTCGCATGGATTTCAAAGTCAGACACACTAATCGTGGGAAAACTAAACCATATACTGAACAGAAATTGTTATTCACGTGGTTTAAACCAACTGATAGTTATTTCGTTAGAACCTTTAACGATATACATTTTGAATATAAAGTCGAAAACCTGGACGCGAGGCGCTAGAATAGTCTGTTAAAAACTCATAAACACCTAAAAGCTCGGTGGTCTTATAATGTTCCTGGCAGTATGAGAACAAACAGGGGAGGAGGAAAATACAAATGACAATAACATTTGTTGTGCCCCTCTCTATTAAATGACATCATTCTATTCACAAAAATCCATTCTACGCTCCTTGAGCATAGTGTATTTACCCTAAGTGTAACACCCCATTGAGAATATTTAAGTTACCTAGGCATTGGCCCTTAGAATCTTACCTTTACATTTGACAGGTCTTCAGTGCTTTATGTTATAGTTTTACCTCATGGGCTTATTATTTTATTTAAATCATAACCTTTCTTTAGGGGGGGCCTTGATACTTCCCTGAACCCCGGAAGTTACGTCACTATTATAAGTAGACCCCTCAGAGTTGTCCTTGGAGCCGTACCTTTCCCCCAGATGATGGCCCGGTCATCGAGGAAATACTGGTCGTCCTTGACTGTCCTGCGATCTCCACTCACAACCACCTTCCACTCCGCGTGGGCTTTGCCCCTGAGGACCACCCTCACGGCTGTAACAACAACATGGTGGGCAGTGTGAGACAAGGACCACCCTCACGGCTGTAACAACAACATGGTGGGCAGTGAGACAAGGACCACTCTCATGGCTGTAACAACAACATGGTGGGCAGTGTGAGACAAGGACCACCCTCACGGCTGTAACAACAACATGGTGGGCAGTGTGAGACAAGGACCACCCTCACGGCTGTAACAAAAACATGGTGGGCAGTGTGAGACAAGGACCATCCTCACGGCTGTAACAAAAACATGGTGGGCAGTGTGAGACAAGGACCACCCACACGGCTGTAATAACAACATAGTGGTCAGTGTGAGACAAGGACCACCCTCACGGCTGTAACAACAACATGGTGGGCAGTGTGAGACAAGGACCATCCTCACGGCTGTAACAACATGGTGGGTAGTGTGAGACAAGGACCACTCTCACGGCTGTAATAACAACATGGTGGGCAGGGTCAGAAACACCTTCCACTCCGCGGGGGCTTTGCCCCTGAGGACCACCCTCACGGCTGTAACAACAACATGGTGGTCAGTGTGAGACAAGGAACACCCTCACGGCTGTAATAACAACATGATGGGCAGTGTGAGACAAGGACCACCATCACGGCTGTAATAACAACATGGTGGGCAGTGTGAGACAAGGACCACCATCACGGCTGTAATAACAACATGGTGGGCAGTGTGAGACAAGGACCATCCTTACGGCTGTAACAACATGGTGGGCAGTGTGAGAATACCTTCCACTCCACTTGATTCTTGCTGCACATGTCCTTATAGAGTTTAAAATCTTACAATTTGAATTTTATAATTTCAAATAAATATTATGTCACAATAGTATATACATTTTTATAGTGCATTATAGTTTGAAACCAAGTTCTCAAAATAAGGTTCATATTAAACTAACATCAATTTATTTATATTTTTAAATAAATAAAAATAGTTTCCTTTTTATTGCGTAAAACCATTCTTATATACCCATTTTATCCAAATAGTTAGAGTCATTTAAAATAATTAGCCTTGTGTAAACTACCTGTAAACAGGGTTTTCTTTGAAATACGGGTAAATGGTGTTATTTATCATATAAAACACTCCTCAAATACCCATTTAAAACCAATATTGTTAAAATCATGTTTAAAAATATTGTAAAATGAAAAATCAGTAAACTACCATTAATTTTAGAGCTAGGATCAAAATCAAGAAAATGCCCCAACGTATATGAAAAATAAAAAATCATGAAATTTGTAAACTAGTTAAATTTCAAGGACATTTCCTGCAAAATATTGCAACTCTGATATCAAAGTAAATAATTTGAAACTTAAATTTAGCCTTCCTAAAACAAATAAAGCTTTTTTTTAACAAGATCACAACTTTTTATAGGATAATTATGGAGGGTTTCAGTGGTGTTTTTTTAGTTTTAGAGTTGTTATTACCATTAAAAAATACAGTGGTATTAGCATACTTCTCTTCAAGTAGGCGGCAGCCTTTCAGACACTCCTATGAGATCAAGAATTAAGATACAAAACGATGCCGTGGGATATATTTTTATATTCTGGATGTCATACAGTAGTGTAATGCGGGGTGTATCATCAACTACAAGGAACTAAGCTCATAAATAACGCCGTGAAATAGATGTTGATACTACATGTCATACAGAAGTGTAATGCGTGTTGTATCATAAACTACAAGGAACTAAGCTCCTTAATAACGCCGTGAGATATATTTTAATACTACATGTCATACAGTAGTGTAATGCGGGATGTATCATCAACTACAAGGAACTAAGCTCATAAATAACGCCGTGTGGTAGATGTTGATACTACATGTCCTACAGTAGTGTAATGCGTGTTGTATCATCAACTACAAGGAACTAAGTTCATAAATAACGCCGTGAGATAGATGTTGATACTACATGTCATACAGTAGTGTAATGCGTGTTGTATCATCAACTACAAGGAACTAAGCTCATAAATAACGCCGTGAAGGTAGATGTTGATACTACATGTCATACAGTAATATAATGCGGGATGTATCATCAACCAAACAGGGTTTAAATCTATTTTAATTTTATATCTCTTTACTAGCTAGATTAAAGGAAAATAATCATGTTGAACAATAATGGCAACATTTGCCTTCCGAGACCTATATTATTTAACCTAAGGGAAAATAATGATAGAACTCGTCTTGTAAAGGTGGGCTTAGACTAAACGAACAAGAATATAGAACAAGATCATTTCTTTCACGCTCGTTTTGTGTAAATGGCCATCTAGAAAACTACTACCAGCTCGTTTATACAAAAATATCTAGTCGTAGATCAGCGAATGCGAGAAAATGTGAGCGAATACTCGGTTATTATGCCTTCCCACTTAAGTTTATACCTTTCCTATAAAAAAAATTGCATTGTGATGAAGGCAAACCATTTCGATTCATTTGTTCCACTGCGAGTTTCCGGTAGCATGCATTTTTTTACCGTTCTCGTTGGTAAGATGTTTCCATTGTCTTCTTTATCTCATCAACTCAATATTTAATCGTGTTTACAATGGCATTCCAGGTATATTCTTTTATTATTATTATTATTATTATTATTAGCACCGCGTCTTACTACCCGTTCGGGTTATACGCACTTACGCTAATGTGTAATGATAGGGTGATTGTGAGATGAAATGGAGGACCTACAGTTTAACGTGGAATCCGAACCACGGCGGAGGCCTGGCATTCCCCACATTCACAAGATGTATTGTCAGAGGTGAAGGAAGGGTTTGGTAATCAGACAAATCTGTGCCGGGACCAAGGATTGAATCCCGGCCGCCAGCACAAAGGTCTGACACCTTACCCCTAGACCGCCAGGTCACCTCATATTCCTTTTATTGAATTAGCTTTGTACTCTCCACAAGTAGGCTCCCCCAGACATATATAATCTTTATATACGTTCTATAATTTTTAGGTACAAATCATTACCCTACTCCAAATCCATATTTTACCCATCCGAAATTATTACTTAGAATGTAGGAATACTGGTAGGTACTTGCACCGAACGAAAGAACCCTTTGATAAGCCCGCTCAGTCTAGCGAGTGAGTTCGAACCTGAAAGAATGCTCCACGCGACTGTCCGCACGCTCTACCGTCGTTTAGACGAACCAATCGAGCATTCTTAGAGCAGTTATCTCAAATTTGGGCGAACATTATCGAACGCTGAAAGAATACTCGCTACGCGTTTACACAAAGATAATTTATGGCCTATCTAAACGCACCTTAAGAGGATGACGAACCATAATGGGTGTAAACACTTTTTAACAATGTATTCAGTCGGTTATTGAACCCTGGGAACCTGCGTAAGAATCCGATACACTCTTAGAGCGCTTATTTCATCTTGGAAAAAAATATAGCGGTAGTTTGCACATCAATCACGCTCGTGAAAACCGAAGAAACCCGAGGTTGCCCGAGCATCTTGCCACGCCCTCATACAGAGATACTGCACTGAGAATGCGCCTGCGCAGACCACTTGAACCCTCACGAAAGAACAATATGTGAAAACCGAAGAAACTCGAGTTTACCCGAGAATCTCGCCACGCCTTTATACAGAGATACTTCACTGAGAATGCGCCTGCGCAGACCACTTGAACCCTCACGAAAGAACAATATGTGAAAACCGAAGAAACCCGAGGTTACCCGAGCATCTTGCCACGCCTTCATACAGAGATACTGCACTGAGAATGCTCCTGCGCAGACCACTTGAACCTTCACGAAAGTACAATATGATGGTAAAACCGAAGAAACCCGAGGTTACCCGAGCATCTTGCCACGCCTTCATACAGAGATACGCACTGAGAATGCTCCTGCGCAGACCACTTGAATCCTCACGAAGGAACAATATGCGAATTAAAGCAAAGAAGACACGTGGCATTGATGTGCCTGTGCTAGGGTTGGTTATAGTCATACTAGAGTGCTTGTTGAACTCTTCGTATGTAGATACACCCTATTTGCGGTGGGAGAGGTGCTAAGTGACGTCTGGCAGATATTTATTTATTGCAAACAATGGCTGAACTTCACTAGCGTCAACCTATTGGGAAATCATTGATATTTTCTTAATAATACAATACTAACAATCATTATTTCAAAAAAAAAGTTGACATTTGTGACTTCTAACCAATGTTTGCAATAAAGAACCTCCTGATAGCTGTCGACGTCTTTCCTATCGTAAATAGCGCGTAGTTTCATTTTCCCTAATGTTTCTACAGATTTACGGTCATGCGTTTATTTCATTTAAACGCTTCTATCGATCTATCCAATTAAATATCCACACACACGTCTCTATACTATATAATTATCTTATTACCTAACTAAATATCCATACATGTATCTCTCTATTTTATACATCTATAGTCCCTTAATTAAATATTCACACATGAGTCTAGTCTCTTTACTCTATACATCTCTGATTCCTTAATTAAATAGTCACACATGAGTCTCTCCTTTCTATACATATCTGATTCCTTAGTTAAATATTCACACATTGGTCTCTCTATTATATATATCTCCGATTCCTTAATTAAATAGTCACACATGAGTTTCTCCTTTCTATACATATCTGATTCCTCAATTAAATATTCACACATTGGTCTCTCTATTCTATACGTCTGTAATTGCTTAGTTAAATACCCACACTATACGTCTCTAATTCCCTAGCTATAATCAGCGCATGCGCATGTCGCACTAAATTAATCTTATTTGTAATAATCTGTCCACGAAGAAAAGCCTCGTGCTGAGAGCCCCTTGCGGCCGGTCAAGTGTACTAGAGCTGTAGACAATGCTCGTGACGTCACAAACCTATCTGTCAGCACATCTAGAAGGCGGTGGAGAGGTTTGGAGACACCTCCTCGAGTGTTTTCTCGCGTCGTTGACAAAATGCTTGGGACTTGATTTACAAGATGAAACAGAAATAAATTAATTCCTCTCCCGCGTCCCATGCCTTACTACCCGTCCATATAAACAGTGATGGAGTAAGGCGTATGATGGTATTATTTAGGGAGGAAATGTACACGAACTTGCTTGGAGGGAGAGTGATAAACCGTTAAAAAAATTAATTAGTGTACGTGGCCGGGATTCGAATCCCTACCTCCCGAGTAAACTAAAGTAAACAAATTAGATGCCTTTGTAGTTAAATATAATTAAAATCTTGATCAAATAAATAGGCTATATAAAAATACATCCATTTTGGTTTTAATTTCTAAGCGGTTCAAAAAGGATATTTAAGGAAGCAGATAGCATGTTCCCAGCAGCTTTGGTCAAGTGGCCAAGTGGAGGGTCAGGGGTTGAAACTAAACTGGGTACAATTTGGATACAAGGTGGTTCTTGACACGTGATTCAAGCCAAGCTTTCCAATTTTCAAAATCGAATTGGAATCTTTTCTTACCAACTCGAATCTAAATCTAATCAATTATTTCCATAATAAAATGTTCCTAATTGTATATTCTATCATTAAATGTCACCAAGTACAAATCCGTTACTATTTTTAAATGAGGAGGGTTTCGTAAAAATATCGCGCGCATATGCAGAGCTGAGTACAGTATATGATTCACCTGATTTGCGCTTCCTTCACACAAGTTTCGTATATATATTTTAAAAACTTTGGTTGGTACACCTATTTTTAGCCAGGTGTACCCCACAAATGGATTGTTGTTTATTTATTTCCACTTTTTTTTAAGACCAGTGGCTTTTTTGGTGCTGACTGATGGTTTTGAAAAGGTACCAGACCAAATTATGTATCCCTACGCCGAACCATATGATCTGCAAAAACACATGTCTAGTAGCTGTCAGAAGTCAGCTGTGAGCTGTCAGTCAGCACCAAAGAAGCCACGGGGCTACTGTATATACCTAAATGTTGACTGTCAAGAAGTCAGCTGTGAGCTGTCAGTCAGCACCAAAGAAGCCATGGGGCTACAATATATACCTAAATGTTGACTGTCACAAGTCAGCCGTGAGCTGTCAGTCAGCACCAAAGAAGCCACGGGGATACTGTATGTACCTAAAGGTTGACTGTCAGAAGTCAGCTGTGAGCTGTCAGTGAGCACCAAAGAAGCCATGAAGCTACTGTATATACCTAGATGTTGACTGTCAAAAGTCAGCTGTGAGCTGTCAGTCAGCACCAAAGACGCCACGAGGCTACTGTATATACCTAGATGTTGACTGTCAGAAGTCAGCTGTGAGCTGTCAGTCAGCACCAAAGAAGCCATGGGGCTACTAGTATCTTAGGTGTCTTCCAATGGGGGCGGGAAGGTTCTAGACTATTCCCTTGAAGTACTCAATTGTTCATAAGGAAATGGTGTTCAATTTCTTGATAAAAAAAATTGAAAAAACTTAAGCTTTTCAGGTAGACTTATTTTAGCTTAACTTCGAAAACTGGGAAATTTATAAACCTAATATGTTAAAGTTAGTGCTTCTCAACCACTTAGGTGGTCGTGTGGCTTAAACGTCTATCTCATTCAGTTTGGCTTGTTGGGGACGGGGAGTTAGGAGTTCGACCCCCAGCTGAGCCTATTGAGGATTATTTTTCCTAAATTATTTCCCACTAACTTTTCAATCAAATCCGGATGCATTTTCTCTAAATTATACTATCCTAATTAAAAAAATTATTTTGATCTAATATAAAAGCCCATATAGGTCGGTAAGAGGTGAAATTATCCAAAAATTACCTCTTCGATTACATTTCTTAAACTGGCTCCCCAAACGGCCACCTGCTCCTTAAGACCCCCGGGGTAGCCTGGTGGTCTCGGGGTAAGATGTCGGATTTCTGTGCTAGGGTCCGGGGTTCAATCCTCGGTCCCGGCCCAGATTTATCTGATTACCAAACCCTTCCTTCACCTCTGACAAGACATCTTGGGAATGTTGGGAATGCCAGGCCTCCACCGTGGTTTGGATTCCACGTTAAACTGTAGGTCCTCCATTTCATCTCACAATCACCCTACCATTACACATTAGCGGAAGTACGTATAACCCGAACGGGTAGTAAGACGCGGTGCTAATAATAATAATAATAATAATAATAATAATAATAATAATAACCAGGCGCAAATATACCTTGGTAAGGCTTTGCTGTGCTTTGGATATCTTATACGCTGCGACCTAATATAGCAACCCTGACCGACAAACTTGGCAACACCGCATAGTTCGCAGTTTGAACAAAGCTAAGAACTAGGGCGATTCTAGCTTCACGCAATCCTAGTCATAATGGGGTACAATTGTTGGTAGTTGTGGTTTACGAGCTCTTGGTAGAGAATTATTGTGACCAAGGAGGGGATAAAATCTAAAACTGTGATTTAGATAAACTGCAAACCAAATTATAAAACGTAGGCCTATGGGTTTTATAATATTACGAACTGATTGTCTTAGCTTAGAACAGTTTTAATTCAATTGATTTAATATTTTACTACTACGTCTACACAAAACTAATAAAGAGACGCTACAGTAGCCCCACGACTTCTTTGGTGCTGACTGACAGCTCACAGTTGAGAGCTGACGGTTTTGAAAAGTTAGTAGACCAAATTATGTATCCCTACGCCGAACCAAATGATCTGCAAAAACATATGTTTAGCAGCTGTGACTTCTGACAGTCAAAATTTAGGTATATAACTAAATGTTGACTGTCAGAAGTCAGCTGTGAGTCGGTCAGCACCAAAGAAGCCATGGGGCTACTGTAGGAATATAATCATATATTAAATCTAAAAAGGTGTCGAAAAATTGGTAAAAAATAAATGGTACGAAAAAATCGCACAAACTTTCTCATATTGTGTAATATAGCTTCGAAGAAAATTTTCAAAAATAGTTTTCTAAGTAAACTACTCTTAATTAGGTATTACTCATAAAAAAACAAACACATCATCTTGTTAATCACAATAATAGCTATATATATATATATATATATATATATATATATATATACACATATTTGAAACCAAATTATTCAAATATATTTAACAAAATTCAATTTTTTTTAAATTAATTATTTGTAAAATAGGCCTACCCTAACATTATTTGTTATTTGTAAAAATAAAAACTTATTCGTAGACTATTTATCATTAAAAACTATTCCCATTTTCCCATTTTGAGTTCAATCTTCAATTCAATCTCCCGATACCAATTTTGAAATAAATCGCTAAATACATTTTTTAGATATTCAAATTTTAAAATACAAGCATTAATAAACTAGCCTAACCTTAAACAAAATTTTGCCCCAAAACTGATTATACAGTGCTCTTTGCTATGTCAAACGAGTTCAAATAATTACTCATCAAAATTTTGTTTGTGGTATTACCCTATTAATTGTGAGACAAATCCATCAAACCATTTTGGATCCGTGGCCAGGTACAGACAGAATTGTAAAATCCACTTTCTTTGGGTTCGTGTTCACATAAAACGTAAATTATTATTATTATATTTTTAGCACCGCGTCTTACTACCCGTTCGGGTTATACCCACTTACGCTAATGTGCAATGGTAAGGTGATTGCGAGATGAAATGGAGGACCTACAGTTTAACGTGGGATCCGAACCACGGCGGAGGCCTGGCATTCCCCACATTCACAAGATGTCTTGTCAGAGGTGAAGGAAGGGTTTGGTAATCAGATAAATCTGTGCCGTGACCGGGGATTGAACCTCGGCCGCCAGCACAGAAGTCTGACACCTTACCCCTAGACCGCCAGGTCACCCATAAAACGTAAAAATTCTTCATAATCTCGAGATAGATTTTTTTCAAAATCGCAACACTTTCTCTTAATATGAGACAGTAAAAATTACACATTTTGTGGCATTAATATAATCCTAGCTCCAGAAATAATTTGTTTTATTAAGGTACATACTTAATAAAAACAATCGGCTTATTTATATCATAATTTAAAAATATTTAGTCCTTCCTTGGATTTTGAACAATAGTTTTATTTTAGAAAGAGCATAATTGAACAATCACCCAGCTCTTGTTTTAATCATTATTGTGCGTTTAAACCCGTGGCATATTTTTTAAAATATTTATTTTAGCTGAGCCTAACTGTTTTGTTGACTGTAATAACAATATTGACAAAACAATATTATGTTTACACATAAAACGTACTGCACATGCCTTTAACAGAAAATATTAGTTACAATATGTGAATGAATAAGTGTATCACTGAAACATTTTCCGAACCAAATGTATTATTATATGTTTTTAAAATGTCTTCCTTCAGATAAATTACAATATGGGAATGAATGAATATTAGTTAATTTTGTTTTTATAATATTGTCTCGGGTGATAGGGATTTTTTTTATTTGTTTTGGTAATTATAATATTGTAGACTCACCTTTCAGTTTGAAATTCTCGATAGTATCAAGAACCACGTGCCCAGCAAGGGTTTCGCCTGCATAATACATCTCCCGATCCAGACGAATGTCGAACTCTCGTATGTAGTCCATTTTAACTACTAAACATCCTCGATTAACTCATTTTTCTCTCAAAACATACACCTCGATAAGGACACTGTAGCTACCTATTCATTGTCAGTAAAATTCATTCAATCCTATAAAGATACTCGCTACATCATGGTATCGAAATTAAACTTAATTAGGCGGGTCTTCACACGCCTTCATTTTGAGAAACGATAAACAATAGCTAGGTGGGACATAGTAGCTTATTGTTGCGCATGCCCCGATTTTAAAAAAGGAACATTTTCACTAAATAGCATTTTATAATCAATTTTATTTATCTAGACATGTATAGATTATATAACAAATGACGCTAAAGCTTGTCGTTAGTAAAGGCACAAAAACACAACATTGTTTTAACCAGCACAATTTGAGAAAACAATAGTGTTCACTTGTTGATGCACTTGTATACTTCACTTAAACAGACGGAAACGCTGTTAACTAGTATCATTTCCTTTTATTTTTACAGTGTTAGATAAACTCGAGAGATAAAAATACTTGTTAAGATAAGAGCTCTATTTACATATGGTTACAATTGGCACGTCGCTCAATATTCTCCTCCTTAGTACAAATACAGATTCAGAACGGTCCATTTTGTTATTAATGAACTAGGGGGAAAGAGGTAGATGCGCAGCTATGTACCATTATTGTCACGAACAAAGAAGCATCAAAACATATGGTCTTGATCAAATTATCAATTATTCATTATTCATTACATTACAATTGAACATATTTTATTAGTAAATGTCGTCACAATTATATCTGAATAGTTTCTATGATTTAAATCCAACTATCATAAAAGTTTATTTGATTGTAATGAGAACAAACGTTATTGATCGGTTTCAGAATAATAATATGATCGATTAAGCCATTGTGCTCGGTCCAAAGCTTTCTTATATTAACACTAACCTCGCTACGTGTCGCATAAAAAGATAAACTAACAACGTTGCCTCTAGCGAAAGTGAGTCAGTTCTTAGTAAATATGTATAAGTAATGTTGGCTAAACTGAACCAGACTAAATAATAATAATAATTGCGGGAACTCTTTTAGTTTAACTTTGGCAGAGCATTTAAATTGTTAAATGGTTATTTTTATGATGAAATATTTGTAAAAATGGTTGTTTGGAATATATTATTTCTTTAGTGGTATTTAATTGTCAGTGCTATATTTAAATGTGTAACTAATATATATAAACTAACCAGTGTCGTGTCTTGATTCTAGGGTAAGCAGAGATTGTAAAAACTGTACCTATGATTGTGTCTGAATAGTCTGTTCCTTAAATACTTGTGCATTTTTCTTGCACACTTTAATCCAATACACTTATTGTGCACTCAAGTACATAGGCTATGGGGTGCATATTACTTTGACATTTCAGCATATCTGGAGCCAACTAGTGGCCACTTGTGGAAGATAAATTTCCATGTCAAACGAAATTGATTTTTAGTAGTACATATCTTGTCTATGGTCTTTATATTGTGATTATTTTACCGTCATTTAACCACTATTACCAATAATATATTAGAGGGAAATAATTATTTCTAGTTTTGCTATATAACTTTTTTAAATTAAAAATTTAATTCTTTTGAAAATAGATGTTTACTCTACAGAAAGAAATTTAGGCATCTAATATATACAAATGAACAAAGAACACAATGTGGTGGGGGTCCAGGGTTCAATCCTTGGTCCCGGCACAGATTTATCTGATTACCAAACCCTTCCTTCACCTCTGACAATACATCTTGTGAATGTGGGGAATGTCAGGCCTCCACCGTGGTTCGGATCCCACGTTAAACTGTAGGTCCTCCATTTCATCTCACAATCACCCTACCATTACACATTAGCCTTTGCGTATAACCCGAACGGGTAGTAAGACGCGGTACTAATAATAATAATAATATGGGAATGACTGCAATCGTACGTTATTCTTAGACTCTTCTCTCCACATTTAACATGGGAATATATGTCTAGGGATGAAAATAATTGCTTACTCTGGTGACAAGCTACGTCACTGTAAATAACTCATTTCCAATCAAAATTATCCACTGAAAAAAAAAACCATCCCAGCTAAATATCTTGTTTTTACATTAATGCACATGCTTCTAAAGGCCTAATTGTTTTGTTCCAGGTGTAAGAATTTGTTGTTTTGGCACTATAGTGGTTATGAAACGCTGAGTACGATGCAACCTCGAAAACCCCCTCAGCCAACTCCGTTTATTAAAGTAAGTGGACACTAATATAGCCCAGTGAATCGTTTGTTTATACCTGCGGCTACGAACCTGTCTTATCCGACCTAACGGGATATAAATGAGCCAGGGGCACGTAATTCCAGGATCACAATCAACCCAAGGTTCACATACCATCACAATTTGGAGGTTCTTGTGTTGCCTAACATAATGTTGACATGGTGCCAACTTAACAAGTGGTATCCTTGTGAAGAACGCTCACGTTACATTGCGTGTTCCTATTTTTTACTGCCAGCTAATCAAAACCTCAGTAGAAGGGGATTGTACCCTTCCTATAGATCATATAGAATAGATTTTCTTTGTTTTATTATAATATAGGCTTATATATTTTATTATTACTATTATTACACTTAAGAAAATGGAGAATCAAAAAGTTATATTACTTATAAAGTTTCAAACTTTGTAGATCTATACAGTTTTATGTGTACAACCCAAACAAGTAGTAAGACGCGGTGCTAATAATCAATATACAGTTTCAACACAGCTCAACAAAATCACACAGGAACATAAATATTTATGAACTTGCCATCATGATCTGAAGCTCGTAAGCTAATGCTCATGTCAACAGCTAATGATGTCACCAAAAATAATAACAACTTTGGCCTCGTTAGCTTGGAATAGGGAGTTTTAAGTTTAGTTGGTAGCGTGTATTCTGGTGAAAATTGGTGTATTTACGGCAAGGGGCTGGGTGTTTTATCTGTTATAGATTCATATTAGTAGTTTTATATGTCGTGCGTTGATATAATCAGACATTTCAGAAAGTGCAAATTAAATAATTCATTAAAAAAACACATTCACATACACACTAGGGCTGAATTGCCATCATTCACTGATTTACTACTGATTATTTACTTTTCTCATTCAATCTTCAATTGTTTTCAGCCATCAGCAAAGCCATTGGTCCCTGAAGTCTCTCTTATTTTTGACGATGGTCAACAGGGTAATAAGTCTGGGTACTCCCCACTAAATACTGGCAGTGCCAGACGGTCGTCCCCACAACAGGCCGCGATAGATACCAGGCTGCCAAACGTTAACAAACACGCAAGGCAAGAAGATCAGAATCAAAGCTATGAACCTACTAACACGGCCAACCAAGAACTCGAAGGAAGAACTAGGGGTGCTCCCACATATCCGGCACAGCCTACCAACGACGCCGAGACTTATCAATCCTGGAGGCAGAAGAACAAACTATTCTGGGACAATGATCGCGTTAACAAACCTCCGCCGGCCAGTTTAAAGAAAAGCGCGACGGTCACTCATAATCGAGCTAAGAACGATCCTAACCAGATCGGGACCGGCCAATTGTCTGGTCCTGAAGATATACACGACACTGATAGGCCTGTTTTTTACAACACCCAGCCTAGCATGTCTGAAGACTCGCTGAGTGACTCACCAGACAACGACTCAAACTGCGAGACAAGTCGAGACTTTGACACCGGCTACTCACAGGTTTCTACGGAGAACTACGCGGTGACAGCAGACAAATACATGCCCTTTGTTGAGAACAGCTTGAAGGGTTTATATTCTCAGCAAGTTCACGAGAGGAGGAATAGTCCCAGACTTATTTCAGATCAAGGCGGGTGCCATGCAGGGGGAAAAAACGCACCTCATTCACTTCCGGTAAACGGCCAAACGACAGATTCCCGAGAAAATACAAGTTTGAATCATAGTCTCCCACTAAAAAATCTGACTGAAAGTAGAAATCGCATTGAAAATCTAGCAGTAGATGCGGCTTCATATCAAGAACAAAGAAGGCTTCCGAAACAGCAGAGCACCTCAGATCATGGTTATTCTATGCCTGGTAGCGGTTTACAACAACATTATCAACAACAACATTACCCGCAGCAACATCTTAACCATTCAACGAAAGAATATGAAGCAAGTAATGATTGGGAGGCTGGGAGGCGGAATTCACAGCCTCTCCCTAGGAAATCACCGCCGCAAAGACCGATTATAAATAACACTCTTGACGGTCTTCCTACACATCAGTACTACCAACCAGCCCAAATAAGAACTAATGAAAGAAACAAACCTTTACCAAGTCTTCAAAAACCATTTATTTCACAACCACATGAAAAGCTAGAAATAATTCGCTCAGCAAACGATGTCTATGAGTCAAACTCTCGACAGCAGCAGCAGTCCTACCATCCCGAAAGATACTTGCGGACGAGCGATAACCAAGAAATGGGGATTTTGGGACCTTCATCCCAAGATCCAAGCCTGAGACCCCAACAGTCTCTAACGAACAGAGCTAAAGTAAACTCGGAAAACGTAAGCTTGGTAAAAAGACCGGCGACGAATCATGTAACAAACAGAGAACAAAGGTTTATGAATTCACCGCTACAGAATAGCGAGCATCAACGTATGTTTGAAAGTAGATGTCGTATAAAGAGCCCGTCTTCACGAGAGCAAGGGTATGTCCCAGCTCTGGAGACAATGACTCATATGGATCACACCCTTCCTCCGGCTGTCTCCAGGATACATTCTGGTTATAATGAATACCACGACATCACCAAATACACCAAGAGTGGCCACCCTGTTACGCCATTCAGCGACGAAGTGTTTGAGAGGGGCAATGACACTTGTTATCAACAACCAACCTGCAGACCTTCAAACGGTAACACAGATATATGCGTGTGTGTTGAGTGTAATCACTCGAGGAATCATACCAACACAAAGAGACATGTGAACAGATTTGAAACTCACGACGCCTTTGAGAAATTCGGTTCTTTTGTCCCCGATAAGGAATATCCTCCACAGCCGAACTTCCGCGACAGGTTCGTGGAGTGTAACCCGATGAGAGATGTTGTACCGAGGAATCGAGGAGACTCGTGCGACTGCGATCATGCCAGGAGGGACTGTGTTGGCACCAGCGCTATATCCAGCCTCCACGAGATCATCCAGCTGCAGAGCCGCCAGTTGCAGGCCCTGCAGAGTCAGGTGGGGGAGTTGGTGGCCTTGCAAGGGACACGAGCAGCAGGAGATTGCGCCACCTGCGGGAACAACAGCGCTCCTGGCGCCCCCTTCTTGCGACTGGTGAACGTAGGGACACAAACATACCCTGAAGGGCAGAGCGTGTCTGTAGGGGTCAACACTTCGTTCACCGAGACACAAGCCCAGGGGGCACCGACTCAAGAAGACGAGCCAGAGGATCGTGGGTCGGAGGCCAGAGGTGTTGCCGTGGATGGAAATTTGAGGTAGGTATAATAATTTATTTTGATAAGCCTTCACTGATAACTAAAGGCAAGGAAAAATCACATTAATGATAAAAGTTAATTGTTTTATTAGTAGAATTTTCAATAAATGTTTTTCAAATTCTAATGTTAGGCAAATAAAGGATGTTAAATTTAAAATATTATAGTATGTGAAAATGTTTATCCACAAAATATAACTTTTCATGATAAGTTTACGAATCTTGTGTCCTGGGCATTAATCCTTAATAATAATAATAATAATATTTAGCGCCACGTCTTACTACCCGTTCGGGTTATACGCTTTAAGTACTAATTACGCTAATTGATTAGGAATTGGGAAGGGTGAATTAGAGGAAATGAACCCTCATTTGCGTGGAGGAAGAGTGGAAAACCATTTAGGAACCCCCCC
>CABFOW010002188.1:74608-92886 GCA_902141385.1 Timema californicum
TTTTTTTTTTTTACAAATATTCAAGCTTCGATTTGACTTCAGGAATATTTCATATATTCAATCGAATTTACTTAAAATTGAGTAAAAGTGTACCTGACACAACCCTAGGTAAATTTAGATCACTGGCGGGAATTCTTGTTTTCACCGCTGTTACACAAGTTTATTGAAAATAGTGTCATTTAAAAATGAAATATCCTAAACAATTTATAGAAATGTTATAACAGAAGATGAGCCAAGTTCACAGATTAATTTATCTTTATTTTGGAGTTAGTCTAAGTTTAACGTGTGTGTGTTTGCTGCATATTCCTCAGTTGTGAAAATGTGACAAGGATTAGATCCGCATAGCCTTGAAATAAACAATTTTTTAACATTTAGTTACTATTACATATATTTCCTTTAGTAAAGCTATTTCAATTCCCAGTATTATGTAATAAAAATTTACCAAATAAATTGTCGAATAATCATCTAAAAAATTAAATCAATCCTAAATACATATTATTATGGCCCAGTTACAAAAATGATACAATTAAACAAATGTATACAGGGTGTCTACCATCCGGGAAAAACGGGAATAAGTCAGGAATTTGGTAAATCACAACAAAAATCCGGGAAAATGATATTTTACTCAAAATATGAAATACAATAATCAGTAAATTATGTCATATTTTTTTTTGTAGCTGTGTAATATGTTTTTAATTCCTAGTAAACAATTTTAATTCAAATTTAAAAACCTATCATTATTATTAAAAAAAAGATTAATATAAAACGAAGGTTGAGGGAGGGGGGCAGCGAGTTAGAAGGATGTGACATACTTTTTTAGTCAGGGAATTTTAGGAAACGATCAGGGGAAGTCAGGGAAAAGGTCGGGGATTTCATTGGTCAAGTTTAGTAGACACCCTGTGTATATTTCTGAGCAACGTGGGATTAGCTTATTGTTATGTTTTGTTGAAATTATTGTGTGGGCCTATTTAAATGTGAGGTATTGTTATGAAGTAAAGTGCCATAATAGTTTTGATAAACAAGCAAAATTAGAATCGGAAGAGTAAAATAACGCTTATCAAGTTGCCGGATACGGGTTTATATTTGTTGGTAAAATGTATGAGCTTGAAAAAAAAAAACGGATTTGACCCATCCTTAATTATTTGTGTTGGTAATTTTGTTTGTAACATATGTTGAAGATTTAATATATGCATAATATTGATGTAAACATAAACAAAAAAATAAAGTTATTTTCTAAAGAAATAAATTAATGTTTTAATTTTTTTTTTATGTGAAGTTTTTGCAGTCTTAATTCCTTGTTCAGAATGTATAGAAAGAGAGCAGGGGTGTAGCGTCAGGGTGGACTATGAGAGTGTCTCCCTATACCTTCCACTGGACAATCAAAAACAAATGAACACCTAAGACTCAAATGATATTGTAAAAGAAAAAAACACCTTAAGTGATAAAACCGACAAAAATTTGCTTTCACAATGAAAGTTTTCGTCTTACGCTTTCCCTATTGACTCGACAAACACACTTCATAGCAAAATTATTTTATTTTTTTGTCATCATCTTGTTTAATATTCTCGCCCCTAGAGTCCAGGGGGGTACTGCTATTAATCTCAAGAAAACAAGTTGACACATTTAATTGGTGTTTAGATATGAGTTTAACATATTTGCGTGTGATTTCTTGTAATGTTCCCATGAGTTGTGCTTTTAAAAAAAATATGTCGTCACAATGTTTTACCACCAGTTTGGATTATACACATACGCACTAATTGCACTATTGTGTTGGTGATGAAGGTTCAATTTAGAGGAAGTATACTCTTATTCGTAAGGAGGGAGAGTGGAAAACCACCCTGATCTCCCAATCATCAGAAGAAGTTGAGTGACGTCTTTTAAGACCATTTGAGTTGTTGTAAACTTGAAGGACAAATAACAGGTAGGTGAGGCCATCTTGGTTAGAAAAATGAAAGGTAGTTTAGTAACCGTTTAGTTGCAGATTGAGATACGTAACAGTTCAGTATTCAATGACAAACTTTGTACACAATTTTGGCCTCCATCTCTTAGTTGTCATCGCAGACGGATTTTCTCCCATTCTTATTTCCTGCTTCACTTGTTTTCCGTCTATTCCCCATCCTCTTAAATGTACATAATTACTTTCTTCCATTACTCTGTTTCCAGCCTGTGGCCTTTTTTCAGGCCATATATTTTCCACTACAGGCTACAGTAGCCCCATGGCTTCTTTGGTGCTGACTGACCACAGCTGACTTCTGACAGTCAATATTTTGGTACATACCTAAATTTTGACCGTCAGAAGTGACAGCTGGTAAAGATATGTTTTTACAGATAATTTGGTCTGGTAACGTTTCAAAGCTGTCAGTCGGCACCAAAGGAGCCATGGGGCTACTGTAGTTAGGCCTGTTGTAGCTTCATATGCCTTATAATCTAACTTTAGACTAGAGCAGGCACAACATCCAGTCCTTTGGCTATTAATTCATCACCGCGAAAGGTAAACCCACATATCAACCTTTCGGCCATGCTGGGAATCGAACCCTGGACCCTTAGCTCGGTAGATATACATGCTACCGGCTGAGCTAAGGTGTCGGATGGCTGTCATAGTATATGCACATAATCTATGAGTAAACAAATTAAATCTTAAACTTGACGTTCTACAGCCAGAATCAAGCAGACAGCTTCGTTGGCCGTTGTGAGATTTGAAATAACCCGTTAATGTAAAGTGTGTGGTGTAGCCTCAGACACACGGTGTCTGTAGTTGGTGCATGGAGAAGGGTTACATGACCTGTACTACCTTTGACAAAATTTCTCTTCACAAATAGGCTTTTTTTTCATTTATTCTATTAATTTGCTTATACTTTTTGATTCCAAGTTTAAGATATATTATTTATTTCTAAATAAACCTAATGTACAGATTATTTGATTAATAAAAAAGAGCAATTTAATTTAAGTTATTATTATTAGTCTTACTACTCGTTCGGGTTATACGCACTTACGCTAATGTGTAATGGTAGGGTGATTGTGAGATGAAATAGGAGGACCTACAGTTTAACGTAGAATCCGAGCCACGGTGGAGGCCTGGCATTCCCCAGGTCACCAACCTTTTTATAATTTCTCTTGGTGGACGGAAATGTTTCAATATACACTACATTGATCAAATACTTCCAAAAAAAACCCTAATCTACCAAACATCAACAGTTTTTCTTCCTAGTATTTAATGTTTAATACAATGATTGTGATATAAAACACATCCTGTACACACATCAACCCATTTTAGAGTAAGGAAGTGCATTTTGTTAACATCCAGAAAAAAAAAAGCCCTCACTTCTGTTTAAATGTTTAGGTGCAGATTTAGTCAAACATATAACTTCATTAACTTTTCCTTATTTTTGATAAAATTCACTTGATGTTCCCTCGTTTTGCCCGACAGCAAATAATTCCCTGACTATTCCCTTGATATTCCCTCGTTTTGCCCGACAGCAAATAATTCCCTGACTTTTCCCTCATCTGTAGCCACCATTAATCTATCATATGTATGTAATTACATTGTATTGCATTGCTTAATGCACTTTATTTCAGTAAATTTTGTAATTGTGAAAAAGTTTATTCCTAATGGAATTTGATTGAGTCTCAAAACAGGTTAAGAAGCCAACTTGGTACATTTTAGTTTCATTAAAAAAAACTAACATTAACAGGTTAAGCTTTAATAATACAATATGAAATAAAAAGATTAATAAAAAATAATAATTGTGCTGAAAGCATTTCCAGATTACAAGCAAATTATTCACAACTCTATTATTTACAATCAGCCTTGATAAAGTGTGTCACAAGTTGCCTAGTTTTCATCATCGATGCCCGTCTGAAGCAGCTTCAGCGCTGAATTGAGGTTCCCGATCGCAGTGGGGATGTCGTCGTAGTTAAGAGCACTACTTGCCCATTTGCAATACTTCTGTGCCTTGGCAATTTTTTCTGCCGTCAGTGCTGCCCCACTTGATAGGGGGGGAAGAACCTCTTGGGGTTTGTAGGGCTCTGGGGCCCTTGGCGCTGGGATGGGTGGACCCTGCACCACGTCGAAACTGTTACCGGCGCTCCCCGGAGTGAAAGGCGCTGGAGGACTCGCGGGCGGTGGTATATTAGGCGTGGGTGGATCAGGGTTGACAAACCCAGAAGAGGTCGGTCCTGTAGCTGTCGAGGGATCTGCCCCGCCCATGAACTGACTCAACAGTTCCTCATCCTCCGGGTCAAAGGACTCCATCTGTCCGGCAACCGGAGTTTCCCCCCTCTTGAGACAGTTGTGGATGTATGTGGCCTTCCACGCCGTGTATTTCCTCACTTGCTGCTCGTCTTCGCTCAACTCGCCCACTTCCGACAGGACGTCGTAAAGCACGTGAGCATCCAAGAAGAGGTGCACCACAGATTTGTTGTAGACACCAGACTGATCCAACTGGTCAGCTTTCTCAAACAACCGCGCCGCCAGCGTCTTAATGTGCGCGTGCGCCGCGGCTTTGCCGAACAACTCATTGTTGGCCAGCCCTTCCCTCTCCTTCTCAAGGTAATGAAGGAGTGCACTGAGGAACGCCCTCGCCTCGGGGGATTTGGAGTCGAGCTCCATCGCCATCGTCACGGCCCGCAGGCGACAGTAGTACGAGACGACTTTGTCGCGGGAATCAAATTTACTCGCCGTGTTGAGAACATTTCTCAATTTCTTCAGTGAAGGAGGAATGGCCGGAAATACAGGATCCATCGCTGTGGTATTTAGAAACTTAGAATATTTTTATAAAATTTAAGATAATAAACCCCAATATCACGAATGTTTTTTCAACTGTTCAATTTAAACGGTGAACAAATAATTAAAGAAAAGTTTTAGTTATGGTTTTCTTCCACAAGAATATTAAAAAAAGAAAAATAAACACTAAATAACAAAACTATGAATTAAATGTTAGAAAGTTGAAATTTGACCTCGTCTAACAATAGATATTTTCTTAACAAAAAACTCAACTGAATAACTTAGTGGCTATTATACAGACGTGAATACCTACAAACTTAAAAAAAAAAAAACAATAAATATTTTATATTTACAAATTAGATAACACTTTAATTTTGACAAACATTGCCCAAGCTAGTGGGAGTGTTATTTTAATCAAGAACTGTCTAGTACGACTAGTGTGCGATATCACAAGTCTATACAGAAAAACTCTCCCCACAACCACACGTCCCTTTAATGTTCGGGTTGTTGAACACAAATTCCGCCGATAACTTGTTTTCTACAAAGTCCATTTCTGTCCCAAGTAATGTGAGCTGAGCTTTCTTGTCGATGATCACTCGAACCCCTGCAACCACAGACAGAACAATCAGACTATTGAGTTCACTTGTGACAGAGCGCCTTATAGGGAAATATTGCCTGAGAAACTGCCCACATTACACTAGAACCAGGAAGTCCCAGGTGCTAGACAAGGTCCACACTACACTAGAGTCAAGGGGTTCCACGTGCTAAACTAGGTCCACACTATACTAGAATCAGGGGTTCCACGTGCTAAACTAGGTCCACACTATACTAGAATCAGGAGGTCCCAGGTGCTAAACTAGGTCCACACTACACTAGAATCAAGGGGTTCCAGGTGCTAGACAAGGTCCACACTACACTAGAAATCAAGGGGTTCCAGGTGCTAGACTAGGTCCACACTACACTAAAATCAAGGGTTTCCAGGTGCTAAACTAGGTCCACACTACACTAGAATCAAGGGGTTCCAGGTGCTTAACTAGGTCCACACTACACTAGAATCAGGAGGTTCCAGGTGTGTTGTTTATGTCTCATTAACATGTTTAAAAATGACAGTTTTATAAACCAAATATTAGCTAAGTATTTACTTAAATCCAATGATATAAGAGTATTCAAAGAATGTTTCCCTGTAGGCCTATTTGTTGGGATTATTAAGGTAAAAATGGTGAATTCATGTTTTATCAAGGCATTATATATTTTAGCGTTCAATATCTCCCTGGGCGGGCATCATCCTTATTGAAAATGAAGATTGAACTGCTTGCTAACGAACAGATCATAAAATTCTTATTTTTAATGAGTAGAATAATACATTTATTGGTCTTTTATCTACAATAATGAGATGACGAATCTAAATTTTGTTTAACACAAGCAAATACTCATTTTAATTTATAATATAAACTCAAACAGGAATTTGATTCATAATATGACTCCACTTTCATTCCCTTCAACATATAAGTAGCCTATCATAAACTCTTTTTTTTAATTCGAGGTATTTAACGTAAATTTCAGAACTAACTGATTATATCAACACAGGACTTATAAAACCAACTTAATTTTAGAACTAAAAACACCCAGCCCTTTGACTGTCAATTCAATGTGCTGGGGAAGGGGGGGAAAACACATTTCACCGATTGTTTGGCCATGCCGGGAATCGAACCTGGGACCCTTAGCTCAGTACACACATCTGCCACCGACTGAGCTAAGGCTGTGCACCCATATACCTATTTAGCACCGCGTCTTACTACCCGTTCAGTTTATACACTTTAAGTACTAATTACGCTAATGGATTAGGAATTAGGAAGGTTGAATTAGAGGAAGTGAACCCGCATTTGCGTGGAGGGAGAGTGAAAAACCATTTAGGAAAAACCACCCCCAGTTCACTCGACCGAGATTCGAACCTCGATCTCCCCGTCCTCAGCAGTCGAGCTCGACACAACTAGCGTGTTAGCCAACTACGCCACCGAGGCGGGTTGGAATGGATAGAACTAGCTCAAGATAGGGATAGGGTTTAATGAGGTGGACTGGATAGAACTAGATCAAGATAGAGAGAGTCTAATGAGGTGGACTGGATAGAACTAGCTCAAGATAGAAATAGTCTAATGAGGTGGACTGGATAGAACTAGCTCAAGATAGAAATAGTGTGTAATGAGGTGGAATGGATAGAACTAGCTCAAGATAGAGATAGGGTCTAATGAGGTGGACTGGATAGAACTAGCTCCAGATAGAGATAGGGTGTAATGAGGTGGACTGGATAGAACTAGATCAAGATAGGAATATGATGTAATGAGGTGGACTGGATAGAACTAGCTCAAGATAGGAATATGATGTAATGAGGTGGACTGGATAGAACTAGCTCAAGATAGGGATATAGTCTAATGAGGTGGACTGGATAGAACTAGATCAAGATAGGGGTACCGAGGCGGGTCACAAAGAAAACAAGTGCGTGTGTTTCTTTAGATTCAAAATCGTGGCGCTGTTTTTTTTTCACTCATGTGTACCAAAAATACTCAAGACTAGGTGAAAATCAACACCACTTCACGAAAGAAACATCTCACTGGAACGCCTTCCCGACGACAACACTCGTAGTAAAGTTCTACCGTTCTGCGTCAACACTATATTCAGCTAAACCAAGGGTCGACAACATTTTGGGGCTGCGATTGATTTTTACGTTTATCAAAGGTCCCGCGATCACCGTTCGTTTCTCCACTCTACTTTATGTTTCTATGCGTCTTGCATTTATTCCTTAAATTCAATATTTCCTCCAATACTTATAAAAAATTAATAAACTGTACATTGCGTCTACCCTGATAGGTATCAGTCTTACCTTGACGTATTACACTATGGCCTTCTCTTATAATCTGTACCATAGTGGAATAATGCAAGGTAAGCTTGCCTTTTCTTGATATTTTTTCACGCGATTAACTGAAAATTGCTGAAAGATCGACCTTTTGCCGACCCCCGAGCTATACCCTACAATACTGTGGGTTGAGTAGTCGATGACAAGCTAAGGGGTCCTTGGCTCGACTCCAGAGGATGCTAACAAATATATTTACTATTTGTATGTTTGTCTTGCTACCAACTTACTAAATATCTAGGTGGAGTTGTTTATTCATTTTCAACATTGACTATTTCCATAATATTTTAAAAATAAAATTTTTTCTTTCTCCCCCTTCAGGTTTTGTATCAATAAAGTACCCTTTTGTATAGGTACCCTTTAAATTATGTTGGACCTTTGGGTATAAAACAAACCTTCAATGCATTGATAAGATTAAAATTTTGAATATAAAAAAATAAACAATTTAATTTCTATACGAAACGATGAGGTCATACACTGTAAACATTCATGGGTTAACATTATATTGCAAATTACATAAATCAATACAAACTAAAGTCGATATTTACGTTTCACCTGTGATTTTAGCGAGTTTTGTTTTTAATTGTATGGACTGGTTGGTCAATTTATCAAATTTAAATCTCGGTATTATATGATTTGCCGTGTTTTGAGTGTGTAATATATAAATATATTGATAGAACCATGAAAAAGTCTCTTATATTTTGTAATAGTGTCCGTCCTACCACCAATATTTATTTATTTTTGTCCGATACTTGTGTACTTTGTAAAAATTTCCTCACGTTTTAGCGGCCAACTTTCGGACATCTTTACTTTATAAAGCACCTACAGTAGCCCCGCGGCTTCTTTGGTGTTGATTGACAGCTCACAGCTGACTTCCGACAGTCAACATTTAGGTATATAGCCTACCTAGATTTTGACCGTCAAAAGTGACAGCTGCTAAACACATGTTTTTCCAGATCATATGATTCGGCGTAGGGATACATAATTTGGTCTGGTAAATTTTCAAAGCTGTCAACTGTCAGCGCCAAAGAAGCCATGGGGCTACTGTAGCAGACCTATACACTAAAGAATGAAATTGTATTGCTAATAAAAATTACTTATGATTAACGTTTAGAATAGGATGTTTTGACTTTGATGGGGGAATATATGCGGTCATTATACAGCTCAATGTTACAAGAAAAATATGGCAATGAATTTGAATCGGTGCTTAGTTTTTCAGTTCAATTTTTATTTTATATAAGGCCCACAATTTAAAGTTTAAAGTTAAATATCTTAAATTCACCAATATTACAGTATTATTTTTCCAACACAAAAAAAATTCCTTGAGTTTCCTTGGTACATGACAACAGTGGGAAAATGGAGATATTAACCATTTAGATTCCAATGGTGTCTTTAACCTGGCGCAATAAGCCTGAATCAGAGACTAAACATTTTAATCAGCATTAAAACTTTGGCCAGTAGTAAAATAATAGACCGTTTCAGATTAGCAACTAAGGGCCATAGGAAACTGGCCCATTCTATTCTGGTTTAGGTAGGTGTCGTCTTGTACTTAGTGTAGTGCCGCACTTGAGGCGTACTAAATTTGACTATGAAACTGGCCCTTAGGCACAGTTCAATATCTTAAAAATAGGCCTATATAAGTTATGTTTGTATTTTTAATCCTCACCATCTTGAACTACTTCTTCGTCGAATTTTCCTTTCTCTGTGGCGTAGTCAAGAGTATAGCTTAGTCCGTTGCAACCTCTTTGTCTGACACCAACTTTCAGTCCAATCTGCAAGTCAAGCAAATATGTTCGGCATAACTAGGGCGAGAAGATGTCGGCCTGCGCTATAGTCCCCTGTCCAGCCGCGACAATGTGACACACAAGTTTCTTAGGGGTGGCATGTCCCCATAAAAAGTGTATTACTTTGTTTTGAAAAGAAAAAAAAAACTATTAAAAATGTGTTAAAAAAAAGTGAGCAATTGAACATAAAATAAGTTGTAATATATATTTATTAAATTTGACAACTTTGTATAAATCCATAAGATAGGTAGAGTATGATTTTGGTAGGAAGAACAGTAGAAGTTATAAAAATAACTATAAAACAATGTTAATATATTCATGCATCAAGTCATATTATCTGCAGCTATCACATTTTCCTATATTATAATCAATATGTTCATTAAAATAACACAAATAATATACAGGGTGTCTAAATGAGTTTGAGAAACCAAAATTAGTGACTTTTTGGTGAACTTTTATGACCACAAAATTACTTCAGTAATTGGTTGAACATTATATAATGCACTCACATGCAACATTAAACTTTAACTATACGGTGAACATTAACTTTATCCTTGGTATCACTGTAAAAAGAATCGGGCAGCTTGCGGCTAACGTGTTGCATCATGGGCAGTGGGTGGCGTAACTTTTGATGCTTTTTTACGTTGTTACGATGCGCAAACAAAAATATTTTTGTGACTTCTAAGATAAAAATATTGAAAATTCGTGACTTTTTTGCAATTAGCGAATTTTTCGTGACCCAGTAGACGTCATGATATAGTAAAATTGTATAAATGTTGGCCACAAAGAAATAGACCTATGTTTAAATTTTCTCTAATGTCTCCCAACCAAAATCAGGGTAGACCAAAAAAAACAATTAATTATGTTGAACCAGTAATGAAGGTTAACTGGTTTAGTTTTAAACATAAAAGTGTTACATGGTAGAAATATATGGAATTTCAAGCAATTTATTAAATTTAACACAGAATATGTTTGGACACATTTGCTTTGATCTTAAACAGATGTTCTGACGTCATTGAATATTAATAAAACTGACATATCTTTATTAAAATATACAAAAGAAAACCTGATGGTTGTGTAGGTATTTCTACACAAGATTATGTAATGTGTAGTGAGTATGTCAAAATATCAATAAAATATTAAATAAATGCTTAAAATATCAATCAAGGAACTAGAAAATGGCATCAAGATATAAATATATACTCACACAATTTGTCTTGTTCTCAAGAATTTGTTTTATTTTATTTACAGCTGAAGGTGTCTGAAATTATAACAAAATATTATGTTAGCAAAATTCCAAATATGTAGATTATAAAAGGATCGAAAATAAAATTAGAGCCTTAATTAAAATATACGGTAAACTTTAATTCAAAGTTATGTACCAATACTAACGCAGCTCTTGATGGGAGCGGTCTTCGACTTTTCACAGCTCTAACAGAAGCAGCCGCTAATATACGACTAGCCATTTTGAGAATATGGTAAACAAATGATCAACGAAATTCGTAGCTTCTGATGTTTAGAAATAATAAATTTGTAAACTATGTCGGTAACAACTTATTGTGGTTTTTGCTTTCTTTAGAAACTCAGATTGTATAAAAAAAATTATTACAACCAATCTTTTAAATGAAACTCTATGAGTGAGGTAATAGAAGCAAGACGAGCCTTCATGTTTCATAAGAGGAAATTTTAATTACAGGGAGGTCACATTATTGTTGAGCCTGCGTAGACTTGCTTTTGTGATCTTTTACCCATAAAATAAGACTTTAAATGAAAATCTTTGTACTCTACAATAATAAAACATTATTTTTGAACAAAGATTCTTCAATAAAACGATATAATATCGTCTAATGTCCCTACATCTCTATACTTGTACTAGTTCGGAAATTCCGACGTCACGTTCGTAAATGATCGGATGGCGTCGAGAAGTTATATTATGCTCCCAGAATTCCTCAATAGTACATGTCCGCCATAAGTGCTGGTGGCTGTACGTTGGTTGCGGAGCTGATTAGTCCGAGACCCAGTACGGCCTCATGCAGCACACTCCTTCGGAGATTAAGGAGAAGTTACTATTGGCACTCGACAAGGACAACAATGTAAGGATTTAAATCAGATTAACATCAAAACTGACACCGAAATTCGACAAAATTTGGACGCAAGCAGCAAGTCGTTGAAATACACTGTGAAAGTGGCGTGTCTACCCCAACTTTAGGTGTTAGTAAATCACTGAATAGTAGTTAAAGTATACCCTTTTTAGTCCACAGTTCCTGTTCTTCGACAACACAAATGTGCACAGAATCCACAGAAATGTGATTTTACACTAAAACCGTGAAGAAACCTTAAATTTTGTGTGTGAAAATTGGGCTCACGGAGCTCTAAGAAGACGTCTTACCCCTGGCCCACCTCACTTACGCGTCAGAGCGCATGCGCAGTGTCGTCCTGAACAGGTTCCGGTTATCGGCCGTTTCTTGCAACACACTTTCGGCTATTCATTCTATTACTATGCCAAATGAATGCAAAATTAATTTTTCATTGTTATGACCTTTTAGTAGTTTTTAACATGTTTCTAAACCTTCATTTTAATTTGAAATAATTTTCTCCTCGTGTTAAATCTCTTATAAAATCTAGTTTAATAATGTATATGACATAATTTGTAATTTAATTTTCAGGTTCCCCATATGTCTTGATTAATATTTATTTAAGAAACATGTTAATTTTAATGTAAACTAATATTTATTTGTATGAGAACCTTGGGCACCTTGAGTTCTTCTGATAAAGATGTTACCTAATCAATTTTATAAGCACAAATAAGTTTTAGTTGAGGTTATGTTCGAGATTATTTTAGTTGATTTTTAAATTAAAGTTAAAACTTTTCAAAAAAAAGATGATAAATTTAAAATCTTTTTATCAAGTTGAACATTTTTATTATTTGAGGGGATGGGTGTTAATTCTATGGGTTAGGCTAATTGACTATTTTAGCTTTTTAAACTTTACTTTTTATGAGTCTTTAGGCTACTATATAAACTTTTTTAACACACAGCTAGGCCTACCTACTTAAATGTTTTCATTTTTGGCTCTATAAATTTATTGTGCCTTTAAAAATATCCCATTCAAGCTGCCATAATTTAAAAATCTGAACTCCATCTTGGAACACTTAGTGATCTACTTTTGCAATATTTTTGTATACAAAGTTGTCATTTGGCAAATACATTTGTGAATCAACATAATTTTTAAAAATTAACCAAATATTGGCCTACATTGTGCATCAATAATATGATTATAGGATTGGGAAGACAATGATTGTAAACCATGAGCCACAGTAGATGTGTAATTTCCTTTATTATAAAATATCTATTTAAGGTTGAAGTCACTTTTAGTTTGCAACAATGAACCTATTTCACTTGACTTCCAAGTTTAGGCTACATCTATTTTCACAACAAAGTAGGCCAGATCCTTTATGTAGCATTGTTAAACATAAAAACTAAATCTCAAATACACAAGCCACCTCAAGCATAATGAGATAGGCCTATATAATATAATTTGGATGAAAATAACACCTTCAACATTCTCACTATATCTCTTCTATCCTAGTGATGTAGCAGAGGTCATGTTATATGTTCACACATTTAGGTACAATTGTTAGAAAGCCAGGAGAGGTTGTGTTATATGTTCACATTTAGGTACAATTGTTAGAAAACCAGGAGAGGTTGTGTTATATTTTCACATGTAGGTACAATTGTTAGAAAGTCAGGAGAGGTTGTGTTATATGTTCACATTCAGGTACAATTGTTAGAAAACCAGGAGAGGTGTTATATGTTCACATTTAGGTACAATTGTTAGAAAGCCAGGAGAGGATGTTGTGTTATATGTTCACATTAAGGTACAATTGTTAGAAAACCAGGAGAGGTGTTATATGTTCACATTTAGGTACAATTGTTAGAAAACCAAGAGAGGTGTTATATTTTCACATTTAGGTACAGTTGTTAGAAAGCCAGGAGAGGTGTTATATTTTCACATTTAGGTACAATTGTTAGCAAACCAGGAGAGGTGTTATATGTTCACATTTAGGTACAGTTGTTAGAAAGCCAGGAGAGGTGTTATATTTTCACATTCAGGTACAGTTGTTAGAAAGCCAGGAGAGGTGTTATATGTTCACATTTAGGTACAATTGTTAGAAAACCAGGAGAGGTTGTGTTATATGTTCACATTTAGGTACAAATGTTAGAAAACCAGGAGAGGTTGTGTTATATGTTCACATTTAGGTACAATTGTTAGAAAACCAGGAGAGGTTGTGTTATATGTTCACATTTAGGTACAATTGTTAGAAAGCCAGGAGAGGTTGTGTTATATGTTCACATTTAGGTACAATTGTTAGAAAACCAGGAGAGGTTGTGTTATATGTTCACATTTAGGTACAATTGTTAGAAAGCCAGGAGAGGTTGTGTTATATGTTCACATTTAGGTACAATTGTTAGAAAACCAGGAGAGGTTGTGTTATATGTTCACATTTAGGTACAATTGTTAGAAAGCCAGGAGAGGTTGTGTTATATGTTCACATTTAGGTACAATTGTTAGAAAACCAGGAGAGGTTGTGTTATATGTTCACATTTAGGTACAATTGTTAGAAAGCCAGGAGAGGTTGTGTTATATGTTCACATTTAGGTACAATTGTTAGAAAACCAGGAGAGGTTGTGTTATATGTTCACATTTAGGTACAATTGTTAGAAAGCCAGGAGAGGTTGTGTTATATGTTCACATTTAGGTACAATTGTTAGAAAACCAGGAGAGGTTGTGTTATATGTTCACATTTAGGTACAATTGTTAGAAAGCCAGGAGAGGTTGTGTTATATGTTCACATTTAGGTACAATTGTTAGAAAGCCAGGAGAGGTTGTGTTATATGTTCACATTTAGGTACAATTGTTAGAAAGCCAGGAGAGGTGTTATATTTTCACATTTAGGTACAATTGTTAGAAAACCAGGAGAGGTGTTATATTTTCACATTTAGGTACAATTGTTAGAAAACCAGGAGAGGTGTTATATGTTCACATTTAGGTACAATTGTTAGAAAACCAGGAGAGGTGTTATATTTTCACATTTAGGTACAGTTGTTAGAAAGCCAGGAGAGGTGTTATATGTTCACATTTAGGTACAATTGTTAGAAAACCAGGAGAGGTGTTATATGTTCACATTTAGGTACAGTTGTTAGAAAACCAGGAGAGGTTGTTTTATATGTTCACATTTAGGTACAATTGTTAGAAAGCCAGGAGAGGTGTTATATGTTCACATTTAGGTACAATTGTTAGAAAACCAGGAGAGGTGTTATATTTTCACATTTAGGTACAGTTGTTAGAAAGCCAGGAGAGGTGTTATATGTTCACATTTAGGTACAATTGTTAGAAAGCCAGGAGAGGTGTTATATGTTCACATTTAGGTACAATTGTTAGAAAGCCAGGAGAGGTGTTATAAGGAGGCAGGCAGAAGTAAGTCCCCAACTTGTGCTGTCATGTATGGTCTAAGCCGTCATCACTGTTTGATAGACTGCACTGCCGATGCCAAAGAGATTAGGATTTGTATCTCGGTCGCGTGTAGTGATGGTGCTTTGTTACAGAATGGTTTCCCATTTTCCCTCCACGCAAATGTGAATACAATACTCTGGATTCTTCTTTCCTCCTCCTTAACACATTAGTGTTGTTAGTTTGTGTAGGCTATAGCCGGAACGCGTAGTGATACGAGATGACAAGGAAAAGTTTTATTGGTGAACCAAACAAAGTTGTAACCAATGGAAAGAAAGGTTTATGAAGGTCCATTACTACATGTCATAATTTGCATTAACCTGGTCACTAGACTTAACCGTCAAAAAATATTTCGTGATCAATAAAACAACGTTAAAAAGATCCTTCATGGGGACACGAACGTACCACTGCTTGGAAAACACAGAACGGGCTGATCAAATTCATTTATCGCTGAATACATGATCTTTTATAAGTAGAGTAAATTATAGTGCCCTCTATTAATTAGCTTGTATGACTTATTTTATTGACATAACACAATAGTTTAGACCATGGAGTTAGGTATATACGTAAAACTAATATGTTAAAACGCTTCAATATTATCAAAGTAGGCGTTTGCAAATAAAAACCACCATTAGCGTGGAGTGAGGATGAGAAAACCACAACAATAAATCCGTTGTCAAAAACCACCCTCAGTTCACTGAGCCAAGATTCGAACCTTTGCCTCCTCGTCAACAGCTATCTGCTAATTATGCACTCTCTCGCTCGCCAGTTTGGCCGTGGGCTAGCTCACGCGCCTGTCAGTCTGTCCAAACCCTGAGTAGCACTGTGCTGCTTGCTTCCCCCACCATTGGCCACCTATTTGGCCATTGGAGGTCAAGCTTCACCGCCTGCCGGCCTCTATACTCTTAGTGTTATTTAGTTCTTGCTCTTTCGTGTTTGACTCAATGGATCGGGTGTCCCCAGGGCAGAAAATAACTTATTTTACTACTTCGCCCCTCGGCAAAGATTTATCTGACTATCAAACCCTTCCTTCACCTCTGACAAGACATCTTGTGAATGTGGGGAATGCCCAGGCCTCCACCGTGGTTCGGATTCCACGTTAAACTGTAGGTCCTCCATTTCATATCACAATCACCCTACCATTACACATTAGCGTAAGTGCGTATAACCCGAACGGGTAGTAAGACGCGGTGCTAATAATAATAATACTTTGCCCCTCAAATGACAGTTTAGAACTGAAGAAAGAGAGAAACACTCCAAATAAGAATCAATTTTTAAAAAAATAACTAAAAGTGAGTTTCCAAACTTTAAAAAAACCCATCATTTTTAAGTTTGTGTAGACAGAAGTGTTTATTTAGTTGTACACATGCCCACATATCTCGCAACTACATCCACAAACACTAATCATTTATGCTCGCCATCTTTAAAAACAGAACCTAGAGGGCGTATAAATGTGTTTGCACCGTCTTGAAAAGAACGGGGGGGTGATCTTGCTAAGGGGGCAGGACTGTTCCAAATAGTTGACACGAACAAAACTAATATCTTTCAAAATTGACAGCTGTAGATAACATGACGTGACACATGAATATAAGAAAATGTTTAGGTAACTGTCTAATCATGTTCTTTTTACCCATTTTCTTAACAAATTATCACCAAGAAAACTTAAGATTTACGATTAAAACATTTTCCTTGTAAATACTATTCTTGAACTAACTTGGTTTTGGTTTGGTACATTAAAATGGTATTGGCACTCGGGGGCATCATTTTGTTAGAGAATGTGTTCAAAATGGTATCCTCGGTTCCATTGTTGTCATATTCTGTTGAATACACACGAGGTGTTGGGTATTAGCTCTCCTCCATTTATGATATGGTCTCTTGAAATCAACATCAGGCACAGGAGCTAGGTAAACTTTGGACTTGGTCCCCAGAAATCGGGTTCAAATCTGGCGATCGAGCTGGCCATTTAACGCATCCCGAAACACTTCTGAGGAAACCCCTTTAATAACTCTAAAACTAAGCATTTCTAGAACCATGCTTAAATGAACTTTTCTTAATGTGTGTTCAATGGGAGTATGTATGCCTTTAGAGTATTTGACATGGTAAAATTCACCTTGTATATATAATCGGCCAAAATAACTGGTCATTTGTAAGCATTTTGGGAAAAATCTGATGATAATCAGGTCTTTAGGTCCCTCTACATTAAGCCTGGTGATTTCGAAATACCGCTAACTTAATATATTGTATTATAGTACCATATTAACGAAAATAAATAACAACATAGCCTCGTAAGCAAACAAATAGCTGTGTCCGAAAGTAAGTATGCTATTCCTAGGAAGATATTTGTGTTTCTTAGCAGTTGTTCTTTGGGTTGTATAACTTTGTTTATAACCCGAGAACTAAATCGTCTTGTCGCCTGTCCCCAGGTTGTGGACATGGGAGCAGTGGTTGAGATTATTTCAATCCTGGAGAGGACGCCCATCACTAAAGAAGCTCTTGAGGTAAAACAATCTTATAAGCACGGGGTGTCTACTGGGGGTCATGAAAGTCACACAAAAAAAAGTTACTAATTGCATAAGAGGCCACGAAAGTCATGACAAAGTTACTAATTGCCAAAAAAAAAAAGTCACAAATTTTCAATATTTTGGTCATAAAGTTACAAAAATATTTTTGTTTTGAATTTCCCACGCATCCTAACAATGCAAATCCGTCGAATGTCGAGACACCTACTAACCATAATGCCATGCGCTTGCCGCAAATTGGCTGATTGTTTTTACCGTGATACCAAGGACAAGGTTAAGTTTTCAATTTATTTAAAATTTAATGCTGCGTGTGAGTGCATTAAGCCTATATGTGCATTATATAATGTTCAGCCGTTTACCAGAGGAATTATGTGTTCAAAAAGTCACTAATTTTTGTTTCTCCAAATCGGTAGACACCTTGAAACATTCGGTCGTGGCTGATGAACGGAGTATTTTTTTTAGAAGGGTTGGGCGCAAGACAACTACCTTAAGTGTATATAATCTGGTGCATTGTTTCACTTTAACATCTAATGTATGTGACCCGGCGGTCTAGGGGTAAGGTGTCAGACTTCTTTGCTGGTGGCCGGGGTTCAATCCTCGGCCCTGGCACAGATTTATCTGATTACCAAACCCTTCCTTCACCTCTGACAAGACATCTTGTGAATGTGGGGAATGCCAGGCCTCCACCGTGGTTCGGATTCCACGTTAAACTGTAGGTCCTCCATTTCATCTCACAATCACCCTACCATTACACATTAGCGTAAGTGCGTATAACCCGAACGGGTAGTAAGACGCGGTGCTAATAATAATAATAATAATAATAATAATAATAA
>CABFOW010002188.1:95018-111058 GCA_902141385.1 Timema californicum
GGGGGGGGGGTAAGGGGGTTGACGAGGCTACTTTAACCGTTGTTGACGGTAATTCTGGTTTTTCTTTAGTAGAAAGGATTCGTAGAGTTTTAATAGTGTTATTTTAGTTTTTGTTTTACATTAATGACTTATTAGTCATTGTGATTTTATATAATTATATATCAAAGAATCCCGAAAGTCAGGAGTGTGAGTTCACCATTTCAAGCTGATTTAGAAGGAAAAGGTAAAATAAAATACAGTTTCTTATAATTTAACCGATCATTGGTGCACCCAATCATTTACTTTGGGGGGGAGGCATTCAATCAAGGCTGTAGCAAGAATGACATTTTGATGGAGACAGCGGGATTGGGGTTGCACAGCGTCCTAAGCCTCGAAGGCCGAGAATATTTATGAATATTAAACGCTTTTATAAATCATTTTGAGTAGTTTTATAGTGATTAAGTAATTTAAATAATACAAATGGTATTGAAGCTATTATTTGTAGGTTTTTTCAATTTGTTATTTTTGTGTGTAACGATAAACATTTTGAATACTTTGTTTAGTCTGAAACCTGGTCTTAAAATGTAGCATATACATTCGACACATCTTCAATGTTAGTTATACTTAATATTATTTAAATATCTATTAATATTATTTGTGGTGTTGAGGAAAGAGGGGGAAGGGGTTCAAATACCTTGTTTGCCCCTCTCCCCCTTGGGTGCACCACTGCTTGCAGCAAAATATATGTGTAAATATCTTAGCAATAAATCAATGACATAGTTTGAAATAATCCCCCCTATGTTAGTCAGAGTTTACGCATCTAAATAGTTTCTGGAGCATAAATTCTCAAGTTGGGAGACTCGTTTGTTTCCAAGTACCATTGTGCGAGATAAGTTAGGCTTAGTTTAAATTGCAACTTGAGTTGGATAATCCACCTGGTTCCCTCTCAACAAGATCTGATGGACGCTTGATCGATGTATCACTTCATTTGACTCTTATTATGAGTGTTTGTTTTGAGTATTGCTGTGTGCTTTTAATTACACTGGGCTAATTGAATAGGATCTGTCTCTCGTATGCATTCAGAAATGTGCCCAAACCACTCTTAGCCCCGACATTAATATCTACTTAAATTATTAACCATGTGGATATCATTACAATTTGAGGACCGCCTATGTGGTCTAGTGGTCATAGGTCCTGGCTACGGACCCAGAGGTCCCGGGTTTGATTCCCAGCGCATCCAGATTATCCGGAATGAGTTAGATTCAGCCTAGAGTGGATAAATAAGGAGCTACTCGAATAAAGTAGTAGTGGCTCCGGTATAGAAAGCCGAGCTTAATGACTGGAATCAACGTAGAGCTGACCACATGACACCCTCTATCCACAAGAGTTGGCACTAATTCGCCAAACAGTTTGGTAGCCACTCGGTAGGTATAGCCTAAATGCGGGCTGACACCATGGAGTACTTTTATTACATTTTGAGCGGATGAAGGGGTGGGGAAGGGCTCAAAATTTCCAAGATAGCATACAGTTAAAGTGAAATAATAAATGCTCGAGAACCACTGTTCTATATGAACACATCTTCAAATATATCCCTTGAGGTTGAGGGTCCATGGCCCCCAAATCTCTGTTGCAACTTTTAGAGTACAGCATACCTATTAATTTCTTTTAAATATTATGGAATTTCCCATTTCTCTTTTCCTGAAATTTTTTAGGTTGTACTGGAAATTCCTTTGCCCCCCATTTTTGTTAATACACATACATACATATCTAATAACGCTGTTCCCTTATGGGACAGGCAAGAAACTGTGAATATAGCTCGAAATTCAACTTTGTACTTATATCATCCTCACTAACTTTCTCCACACTTTCCTGTCCTTGCATACTACCTTCGTGTCAACGACATCCATACACCGAGTCATACGCACTCTTTTCTTTTTAAACTCTTAATATTTCTCTTTTTCACAAATTCATCTACAACATTTAACCACATCTTACACTGCCAGCCCCTTCCTTTTGATCCACTCACTCTACCTTCATATTTGCTTCATTCAATCCACACTCATCCTCTGAACATGTCCAAACCAACATAAGTTGCTTTTCTCATTGGATTCCCTTTAAAAACGTACTCCTTCAGTATCCGCTCATTACTCGCTGTCCGTACAAGTTTTTTCAAATATATTTCTTAGATAGCTCACACCAATTCACATTTACCTTGCTCTTTTGACTGACAAACCCACGCTTCACATCCATAAAACAATGTTGGAGCCGGAACACACTTTTATATACTGACATCTTTGCCTCTTTCTATACTACTTCATTCTTGCAATAGTCCACATACATCCAACTGATCTCAAGAGATGCATTCACCCGTCTGTTAATTTCACCTTCTATCCTTCCGTTTTTACAGAACATTCCGCCCAGTCACACAAAATCATTCACTTGTTCTAAAAGTTTTCCGTTTATACTAAGTTGACAATCCTTTCCTGATCCATCCTTATCAAAAACGAATAACATAGTTTTGGAGATATCTATGTGAAGCTTCATTCTGTCTTGTCACCAAACTAAAAACGATTTAATGCATTCTACAAGTCACTTTTTTTCAGCCATTGATAGAGTATCATCTACATATAACGTAACTCTCACATTCATATTGTCCTCAAAACCATCCCTCATACACTTGTCATTGGAAATATTTAACACCCTGTCAAACTATTCTCTCAAAGCTCCGCTCACCCTAACGCACGCTTTACTTTCATCATACACCGCCATAATTGTATTTCCTAACCATGCATCCACACCATACTCAAGAACATTCTCTAACATACTCCTATTCACCCAATTGTACACTTTTTTTTAAACCTGACAGTAAATTATTATTGTAAAAATTAGATTATTATTATTATTTAGCACCGCGCCTTACTACCCATTCGGGCTATACGCTTAAGTACTAATTACAATAATGGGTTAGGAATTGGGAAGGTTAAATTTAAAGGAAGTGAACCCGCATTTGCATGGAGGGGGAGTGGAAAACCATTTAGGAAAAACCACCCCAAGTTCACCCGACCGAGATTCAAACCTCGATCTCCCCGTCCTCAGCGATTGAGCTCAACACGACTAGCGCGTTAGCCAACTACGCCACCGAGGCAGGTTAAAAATTAGATAACCTTTATTATATTTGTACCTAAGAAATAAAACATTATTAAAACAAAATTAATATAACGACTATATTTAAGTGATTTATTTGTAATATTTAACGTGCACTTTCTAAACTGATTGATTATATTTACACAAGACTTATAAACTAACTAACTATATCTAGAACAGACACAACATCCAGCCCCAGATCTTTAAACTCATCACTGTGAAAGGGAAAAACCCATATTTCACCCATGATTATTTTCAATTGGTCTTATATTATGGAATAAATTTTAAAAAATATAACAAAAGGTGTGGAAAGGTGCAGGCTTAGGGGAGTTGGGAGTCTGCGTTAAAATAAAATAAACTATGTACTGATTTATATTTTGCCAAGATTACTTTATACACTTGTTGTGAAGGAATTGTAGAAAATCCTTAAATATTCCTTGAAATATCCTGGAAAAATGTCATGATTTTATGTAGGAACCCTGTAAACACCTCTTAAAAGTGTTAATAACCCAAATATACCATAAATATGCAGTTATAGTCAAATAAATGGGGCCCTATCCAATCAAGAGACAACCTTCCAATGACATACCGCTCACCGCCCAGTATTATGAAGGACTAGACAAACTCACATTTACTGTGGATTCATACCTTTGCTGAAAAACTAGCGCAGAACAGAAATGTAGTCACATGACGAGCTCTAAGCCAATCACAAGATCTCTGCCTTAGCGGCGCGAGCTGTTCCGGTAAAGTTCAACTCGTCTCTACTTTGTCCACTCAGGCTGAGATGTTCGGTACAGGAGAATCAATCAAAATCTCGGAACCAACCATCACAAATCAGTGTGCATGTGTATTCAACAACGCATGCGCTGTAGAGATAGAAGCGAGCAGACAGCTTCGTTGTCCGTTGTGAGGAGATTTGAAATAACCCGTTAATGTAAAGCTTGTATCGATGTTTTGCATTGCTGAAATACATTGGTCTCACTACAGGATTACCCGGGCAACGAATGAGGAGTCACCGTTTGGATACCAACTAGAAAAAAAAAAGCACTTAATGCCCAAACGAACAAAGTTAGATTCACACGTTCACCGAAAATAGAAAGCAGAATCTGTCTGAGTAGCGCAGTAATTCACACGCTGTATGTTTACCTATGCAACACAAACTTAAAACAGCTGATTATCAACACATATTATTTTCTAGTAGATAAAACCCCGCCTCGGTGGCGTAGTTGGCTAACACGCTTGTAGTGTAGAGCTCGACTGCTGAGGACGGAGAGATCGAGGTTCGAATCTCGGTCGGGTGAACTGGGGGTGGTTTTTCCTAAACGGTTTTCCACTCTCCCTCCACGCAAATGCGGGTTCACTTCCTCTAATTCAACCTTCCCAATTCATTGGAGTAATTAGTACTTAAAGCGTATAACCCGAACGGGTAGTAAGACGCTGTGCTAAATATTATTATTATTATTCTAGTGGATAAACATAAACTTTAGATAATTCTCCCGATGGATGTTTACAAATTATAACGCTGTGTCGTGGCTCAATCTAATACATTGATACAAGCTTTACATTAACGGGTTATTTCAAATCTAACGAAGCTGTCTTGCTCGCTTCTATCTCTACAGCGCATACGTTGTTGAATACACGTGCACACTGATTTGAGGTTTGATTGGCTCTCTCATGCCGAACATCTCAGGCAGAGGGGAAGAAGTAGATATGAGTCAACTTTAGCTGAATAGCTCACGCCGATAAGGCGGAAATCTCGTGATTGGCTTAGAGCTCATCATGTGACTATATTTTTGTCCTGCGCTTGTTTTTTCAGACCATGCATCAATTTACTGGCACAAGCCAGCTGCAGAATTGATTTGTTGCTTTCTTGACAAAGTATTATTTCTAGAGCCTAGCATTAATACATTGTAGGTAGCTTAAAACGATATTATCCTAAGTGAGTTGCTAGTTGAACATATTATTTTGTTCGACCAATTAAAACCTCTTTTATAGATTAGTCTGTTGTATAAAATCTGTAATTTCAAAAATAGTGGAATAAAAATTACAATATATAATAGCTTTATATAAACCACAAGTTAGTAATAAGTGTGACTTTGTACAAGAACTTGACGAAAACTTCGACCACTGTCCTTCAAAAGAAAACCTCATTGTAGCAGGTGACACAAACATTAGAATAAAATACAAATATAACCCAGTCCATACCAGATATGAAATTTAGAAGTCAGAAAAGGGCCTAAAAAATGTAATTAATAATTAAGTGAAGTTTCTAAAAACAATTTAGTTATATCAAATATTGACCATCTATTTATACATATATCAAAAGATCACTATGTTGTAGGTGACCTGGTGGTCTAGAGGTAAGGTGTCGGACTTCTGTGCTGGCAGCCGGGGTTCAATCCTCGGTCCCGGCACAGATTTATCTGATTACCAAACCCTTCCTTCACCTCTGACAAGACATCTTGTGAATGTGGGGAATGTCAGGCCTCCACCGTGGTTCGGATTCCACGTTAAACTGTAGGTCCTCCATTTCNAGGTCCTCCATTTCATCTCACAATCACCCTACCATTACACATTAGCGTAAGTGCGTATAACCTGAACGGGTAGTAAGACGCATGGCTAAATAAAAAAATATTGCCTTCAATTTTATCAAGTATTTTATTAAGTATTTCCTGAACGGAACACTGGGTTTTTTGATATCTTTGATTATTTCTTGATATATTTACAGAATGTCTTAATACACACAAACATTAATATATAAATTTTTTGTTTCCATGAGACTTTATGCATATTATGTAACAAATGCAACAGTAGTATCTGCTGTTTTGGGTTCTGTGTCCGTGGATGGAATAAATTGTTAATTAATCACTATATTCAAGAGGAAAATTTAATTATTTGTTTTTACCTTTACTAATGAAAATCAGCAGGATTTAGGCCCGTTTAAGGTAAATGTTGTATTTTAATGAGTTTTCACTATTTTTATGTGAATGAATTTACTAATGTTTTCCTTCAAATGTTGGCAGCTATGAATATGATTCTAATTGTTAACAATTATTTTAGTCTGATTTCCTCATGACCATTGTTATGCATTTTACTTTCCAGACGACACGTCTCGGGAAGTACATTAACGACCTTCGTCGCAAGACTAGCAACGAGTCTTTGGCGAAGCGAGCCAAGGATCTGGTGCGTCGATGGCGTAACATGATCTCGGCCCCCTCCACCAGCCCCCACCAGACCAACGGTGCCAACTTTGCGAGCCGGGCCCTGAGCCCTGGGCGGCTGTCTCGGGGAAGCACGCTCAGTCCCGTCCCTCCGCGGACACTCAGTCCCGGACTGCCCCCTGCCCCTGCGGTCCGAAGCTCGGCGCGGGGTACGGGGCCTGTGGTCTCCCCGGCCACCTCCAGCGACAAGAGCACCAGTCCGGGACTTCCCTCTCACCAGTCTTCCTCCAACGCTCGCCTCGGTGCGTCGCGACCTCCCACTCCGAGTGTTCAGTCAAAGACTCCTCGCAGAGTCAAACCAGAGTCCCCGATCCTTGCCTCAGACTCGGTCCCCAAAACACACGCCGAGAATAAACGGCTCCGAAAAGACTCGCCGTCGATCGACGGTGCCCCGCCCAGGAAATTGGCTCGACCTAATGGACAGTTGAATGACAGTAGGGGTTTTGTGGTGCATTCACAACCAGATTTTCTTGGTGAATGTAGTAGGGACAGTTTTGGGGCTGTAAGTGACCAAGGGTCCAACAGCTGTGAGGTCATCTCAGCTTATATTAACAAAGTGCCTCAAGAAATAGTGCAGAAACCACCTCCTAAGAAGAGAGGCCGAAAGAAAGGCTCAACGAAAAGAGCTTTGGCCAACCTAAACGCTTCCTCCCAGCCAGTGCCATCTGTGGATGATATTGTGAAGGAAAAGATCAAATCCATAGCGCGAACACCTAAAGTGAAAACTACCCAAGAACTGCTCGCCGGGCTACAGGCGAAAACTTGTATGAGCGGATCCGCCGGCGACGAACGGTTCGTGGTGGGCGTCCCTTCGTCTTCAAATAATAAAGCTAGTCTTGTGAACTGTGTCTTTCCAGATAGGGGCGGCAGCACGTACGACGATATGACTCGTAACAAAACGGAGCACATAGCCAAGTTTCTCCAGTCGCAATCCGCCATCATCCATGTCGACGAACCCACTCTGATAGACTTGACGAACTCTAGCTCAAAATTCTCTAATGTCGACGATAATAACGAGAACCCCGCCAATCTCGAGAAAGACGATGGAATCTCGACCCCTTCTAGACTTTCTAAAGAGGAGCCATCAAGCGACGGTTTCGGGGCCCTTTCTTCCATGAAGCAAGAGGAGACTGTGGAAGAGATTCTTGCCAGACTCCCGCCTCTTAACATTGACGAGATCGACTGGGAGGATCCCGAACCTGCAACGAAAGATGACGAGGTTACAGACACATGTGTTACAGAGAAGGACATTGAAAGGTTACACAAAGAGCACGTGAACAGTTTAAACGGTAATGTGCACGAAGGGGTGACCCGCGACGAAGACGATGACAGGTTTAGAGAATGGCATGAAATGGTGTCGAGACGCTCGTATCAAGGAGATTTATTACATATATTGCCTTACGTAGTCATCGACTGACAGGGAGACTTGTTGCTCTGTGTACATTTGTATTAAATGGTGAAATATTCGCTGCATTTGTTGGTTCATATTTTTGTTCTTCTGTGTGTGTGTGTGGGTTTTTTTTAAGTTTTTTCTGGGTGGGCGCAACAAGAATATTTGTTTCTAATCACCTAGTAATGTGATGTACTACTAGGTGATGATGCTTTTTATATTTTAAAAAAACCTGCATAATAGTGTATATTAATGTAGGCCCTTGTGTTTGCCCTATTTTCATCTTTTAAAAAAAATGGTGATACAGTGGAAGATTCTCAATGCTCTTGAGAATAATTGATTGTTGATTTAATTAAGCAATGTGTGCCTTCTACCATTCCTCCTCTGTTATACTTTTTTATTTTCCAAACATAGGCGACATGACTGGGGCACATTTTCTAATTTGTTAAACGTATACGAACCATTTTATAAAGTTTCCAAATATGAAGGCAATGTTGAGGTGCAGAGATGGCCTATTGTCAGGGGGGGAAGAACTTAAACCAGATTTTTTCCAAATCTAGGTAGTGGCGGGAGATACTCGACAAAAACCGACAGAAATAATAATTTTAGCATTGAATTATGCCCAAAACTTAACAATTCAAAATAAATCTTATGTATAGGGGGAGAAAAAAAAAAGTATATACCAAAGCTTTGTTAGTGCTTGTAATTTAACTGAAAGTTATGTTTGATATTATAAAAATAAAAATAAAAAAAGATATATATATAAATGCCACTTAACAGAGAAGATTTGAAGTCGGACTGTACATACAAAATGTTAAGCCCAATTTGTTTACGTTATTATCGTTGTGTCTGCATTACATTGCTTCCATTACAAGTGCAGTTTTATTAGGTGAATGAATGGAAATATTGTCACGAACCAACAAAGAACGATACAGTCGCAACAAACTCTTTGTACTGCATAATTATTAATTTTTTTTTTATTGTAGAGCAAATTAATGCTAAGTTTCTTACTGTTATGTGTACATTAGACATTTGGCAATTCTTTTTTGTTTAATACATGCCTAATGATGTTCCCTCATGTTAATTTTTATTTATATACTACTTTGTTTCTCTTCTCTTTATTTTTTTTTTACTCAACTACTGATTATTCAAATAAATGGCACAAGAAGTACTTAGCTCTGTTTACTCTCACTAGCTTTAAGACACTCGACACCTGACACTTGATGGAGACAGTGTACAGAAGGTAGATTTTATCAAGAGGTTTTCCACCATGCCGCCTCCCAGATGGGAGTACATTTCTTCTAAATTAATACTTCCTTACCCGCCTCGGTGGCGTAGTTGGCTAACGCGCTTGTCGTGTTGAGCTAGACCGCCGAGGACGGGGAGATCGAGGTTCGAAATCTCGGTCGGGTGAACTGGGGCGGTTTTTTCCTAAATGGTTTTCCACTGACCCTCCACGCAAATGCGGGTTCACTTCCTCTAATTCAACCTTCCTAATCCAATAGGGTAGTTAGTACTTAAAGCGTATAACCCGAACGGGTAGTAAGACGCGGTGCTAAATATTAAAATACTTCCTTGTTCCTATCTCATCTATGTAATATTGCCTGAATGGGTGGTAAGAAATGAAGCACAAGGGTTATGTAGTCGGGAGTCTTAATGCTAGACATACTCAACTCCACAGCTCTGGAGCAAAAAAAAAATGAAACCTAAGTGAAAAATATTGATCAAAGGGTGTGTTCATATTAACATAATATTATCTTTTCTCTTTTTGAGGTACAGGAAAGATTGCTAGAAACATATAAGAGTGAATTAACACAATATTGAGGTATTTTTTACACTTTACATTGCTGCCCAATCCCCCGAACTAGGTTTCATTCTATCGGAACCCATCAGGAGGGAGTGTGAAACGCGCCACGCGACTTCTTAAGAAGAGGAAATAAAATGAATGTATAGTTGGAAATCTAAACGATATGAATCCAGCTTACCTTTGTGGGGACTTGAAACTCTTTCAAATCTATTAGAACACATTATCTACATAAATAAAAGTAGAATTTGTTACAGAAATAGTAGGTCCCTACAGAAATAACAATTTAACTTCAAGAAACTTATGGGTGGTAAATAATTTACCATTAAAGTGAGAAATATTTAAAAACTAATTTTCTTATCCAGAACCTGTTTGTAGTTGCAATTACACAATTATTAGTTAAACAACTCCTCAAAACTATGATTATTAAAGGAAGTGTGTGTGTGTGTGTGCGCGCATGTGCACGCTGTTCAGCCACATATATGGGGCACAGAAAACTGAACTTTTTAACATAGATGGACGGAAGGGGGTCGAATGCACCTCGAAGCCGTAATTTTAAATTTGGCTTTTTTAGCAAATTTTTGAAGAAAATATTTTTTATCTAGTTTAGAATTACGTTTCAGAGATATGCGGAGAGCATGTATAATTCTTATACCCCAGTGGGTTACGGGCAACACTAATATTGAATATTACAAGGTTCATGGAGGAAGCAAAATATAGGATATTTAACATCAACATTTGTTAAAGTTAGCTTGAATAGGATTATAGAACGATTTTACACTACACAGGGTGTCTGAAATTGAACTAAGAATATTTAAATAAATTTTATTTGGTTGTGTAACCGAGCATTTTTCAGTCTGGGCTCCGACATGGTTATCTCAGCTTTGTGAGACAATTTTATAATATTCGTTGTTTGTTTTTCACACTTTGAAATAGCATTAATTAGGATCACTAATTATTTTCAAATCTGAATAAATGATGCCCAAGGTGCAGTCAAACATGTGATATTTTCAGTTTGTTTAATAAATTCTATACTTGTAGAATTTAACTGTTATTGTATGTTGATATTAGTGTATGAAAAATTAATGAGCGTTCCAGCATGTATTTTTCTGGTGCAAGGGTTTCTTTGGTGTATAAATATTGGTGTAATGATCACCATCCTGTGACACTAACATTATTTGAGAGTTATGGGCTGGACCAGTTGCAAATTGACACATACGTTTGCTGGTCTAGTGGTTTATTGTAATGCAGGATGTCAAGTATACCTACATGACAGTTTGACAGATACATAATTGGGACAGGGGGTGTAGCGATCCATGAATGTCCCATTAAATCTAGTATCCTGGTCACCAGTAGGTCAGACTGATCACTCAACGCAACTGATTCACTTCCACCCTTGAATATCACCAGTACGAGTCTGATGATGTGAGCCCCGGTCGCAAACCACGGTTTCCTGCGTTACTCACTTTGCCGTCTACTTCACTCGGTAGCTACCAGCGGACTCTTCCCTGCACCACCTTTGCTTCGAGTCCCTTCTCGGGTGATAGGCTGAACCCTCATCCAAAAGAGGTTTAAGTAATGCCTAATCGTCACTTATCGATTGTGTTTTGTGTCTTCTCCAAATTCATGTTCTTTTTCTGGTAATACAGTACATTAGGAGTGCAATTCTAAAACACAAATTGAGACCCTTAATATTTTTTTTTCCTTCATCAAAATATAAATTGTAAATGCTTAGTTTAGAGGAAGTGGAAATAAATAAGTTGTCTTAAGTTGAGAACATCACCTGGATGGATAAAACTAAGAAAAAAAATTAAACTTCTCAAATTAGAATTATTATAAATTTTGAATTTTTTTTTAAAAGAGAACCCAACCATTTTAATATAAACCCTGGTTTTTAAAGGGAGTACCACCAACATTGATTGAAAGTCACTTACATTTGCTATTCTAGAAAGATCTCTTATTTGACTAAGAAAATTAGTTAAGGTTCCAATTATACTTAATTAAGGATTACTGCATATTTTATCTTTACATTATTAATTATACGGACCAAAAATATAGATATAATTGTGATATTTACATTCCTCTCATGTGGCAGAAAGAATTTCCATTTTTCAAATAATGGTCTTTATGTGAAAATCAGACTGTAGGTATATTTAAACCGATAACGTTGGCAATGTGACTAAGCCTTCACCTAGTTTGGTGCTGCCGAGGTCGAGGCTTTAATCTCGGGCCAGCTGTACAGTACCTCTGTTTCGAGGGTTTAATGCAAATTGGAATTTGGTTTAAGAGAGTATTACCGACGAAAAAAATTATATATATTAACTGTAATTGCATAGATTTAAATAAATTGTCTATGACTTTAGATCTTTTTTCAGTATATAAAATTAATGTTTTATCTGATAAACTGTAATCTCTAACAGCATCTTAAATAATTTTTACACTGTGCGCGTATATGTAAAGTCGTGTCCATCAGAAATTAAATACCATTAATTTTATTATTTAAAAGTCACTTTATCGTACATATAAATGCTTTAAACTTATCTATGACTTTAATTTTTTGGCAATGAACAAGACATTTGATCTTATTTTAATAGTACCGGTACCGTAATACATTATAGTGCACACAATCAAAAACCTTTTTATATCTATGAAAGTATTAGTACTGACATATTATTTTGATCTAGGGCATATTATTCATAGATTAAGCATTCACTCTGAAGCTTGGTGTGACTTTGTGCAATTTTTTATATTATTTACTCAATATACTATGGTAGTACTATATTATAATGTACTATAATGGTTTATTTATAAACATTTATTATTGCAGGTTATTTAAATTACTAGGTGAATGTAATTTTTAATTTAACTTGTTCCTCTAAGAATATGGTGCTTACAAATTAAATTACCCCTAAGGTAAGCCTGCTGCCCACCAGAGTAAAGGGAGTGTATCTTCGTATATAGGGCTATCTTTAAAAAAACTCGACATTTTTATATTATTTCCATTTATTTATTTAGTGGTATTTTATGTCCCCCAAGAGCCATGGTGGCTCTATTATAGAAATGGTATACAATATATTTGTTTAGGCACATTAATTATGAATAGTACAAATGGTACTTTGAATTCTACAAAAGAAAAATTACATAAGATTAATTATAATCAAGTTGTTAAAGCTAACAACATTAGCAGCTGATCAATAAAACATGACAAATATAAAAAAGGACAAGAATTCGCAGTTATAGAATATTGAAAAACATGAAAATGAAAATCATACACTACCCATTTAACGGTAACTAATCAATTATCGAAACATCAATATATTTTAACAGTATGCACAAGGCAGATCAACAAATAGTAATTCTAACATACAGGAATACATAAACATAATCATGTCAATTTGGCTGCAAGTATTATACATAAACCTTCAAATATACTATAAAAATATGTTATAATTTTATTACGGAAGTTATTTTTGGTTACATATTTGGTTATAAACACATTTGATCATTCATGTACAAATTCCAGGCATATTTATTTATTTCATATTTGAACGAGTTTATTTTTTGTATGATTTTTAAATTTTCAGTTAGAGCGTTATAGTATTTGATACGTGATGACTTTGTGCTATTGCAACCATATTTAAGAGGTTTATTGCAATTGATGTGTAAGTTTCCTGATGTTCTTGTGTTGTGGCTATGGTGGTCATAGTTTTGTATAAAAACTGTATTGTATATTAATTTTCGGTCTACTTTAAAAGCAAATATGACAGCAAATAATTTATACTAACTGTTATATCCCAAACAATCACTCGAGACTACGTTATACATGATACAAGTGTGGAAACTCATATGTTCTAATTCGATACTCTGTAACGAATACCTTTCAACTTCACTTTCCTGAATGACCATCACATCTGTGCACACCCACTGTGACCTTCATAATTCCGTCGTATGACCCAGTAGTGAATCACTACACTACACATTTCCTCACATTCATAGCACTAACATGTAAAGGCAAAACATTACGAGATCTATAAATTGTTTTAGAAGGAGTATCGTATTGGAAGTTAAATAATATTCTATGATCCCCCCCCCCCCTTTTTTTTTTNATGTACTGCAAATCAGTATGTACCTTGGTATAATATATACTGCTTAGTAGTTTTCTAGGAACACTGTACTTTAATCTTGATAATACCCCTATGATTGGAGTTATTCTCTTTTTATACTATCAATTTGTTCATCCCATATAATGTTATGGTCAATAATTAACCCTAAGTATAGCGCACTAATTACTCTATTGTTGATAGTATTGCCTAATTGTATAAAATTGTTGAGAATAGGCCTATGGCTGGACTGATATATGATCATATAATTTTTTTTTGACAATTTAATAGTTAGCTTATTTTTGGTAAACCATGATGATATAATATTTAGATCATACTGAATTTGAGTAAGTATTGAGTATATAGTTCTTCCCGTATAAAATAAGTTAGTGTCATCAGCAAATAGAGTAACACTTCTATTTAAATTTAACTGTACAATATAATTTATATAAATAATAAACAATAGTGGACCTAAGAAAAAGCCTTGATGCACACCATACTCACTAGGATTTTCATAACTTTATTTTGTAGGCTAACAAACTATTTTCTGTTGCTCAAGTAGCTATGAAACCATTTCAGTTATATACCACGAATCCCTGCTTTTTCCAATTTGTATAATAAATGATAATTTTTAAAACGTATCTATATAATTAAAGAGTTCCTATTGTGTTTAAAAGTCCACTAAATATACTTATAATACAGAGTGAATCTCTGTAAATATGGCTAGCACCATAAAAGAATAGACGAATCTTGTTAGAAAAATGATTAACTTTTAGTGATACCTTCTGAATTTAACCATACTAGTTACGTACCTTGCATACAGAATACAGTAGGTATGTATATACATATATACTTACATATATAGGTATAGTCAATAAAATTGCAATTGTGTGGAATGTGTCTTGTGATTTATAAAATTATAATTTATTATTAAGCTTTTATTTCCTTGAACAACAGCGTAACTTCAAATGAGATACACAGTAATATGCCGCAGTAAAGATGTGTGCGCATAATGTGAAATGTAGATTAATCTAAAACTTGATAAGATGATTCATATACATAATCAAAACTTGACGTTTTAATTTTAGGTTAGGTAAGTTATGATGTAAAGCTTACCTTTAGAAAACCTTGTTTGATCGAATCAATTTCTCTGTAGGTAATGTTTAATTGATAGGTTAAAGCATATTTTTTCCATTCAAATAAATAACAATGTCGTAACATTAACAATATAACATACATTTTGCTAATCTGTCACATGCATGAAAATATGATAGTTAGCAATAGGACACTATTCACACTTTGTTGGGTTTCTAATTTTTGAATGTATCTCCGACATTCCCTTTTCATCCTTTCTATTGTTTAGATCATTCAAAACCCTTAAGGCTGCGCTACAATGAGTTTAAGGCCACATTTAACTGGCAATGTGTAATGAATTCTGTCAAACTCTAGTGGAAACTGATTATAAGTATAATAAAGGATAATTTAAGAAAACGCAAGGTATATGTCTAGTCAATAAAAATAAAAAAAGTTGGATATCTCACTTTGCTTTGTTTCTTGCCTAATATACTCGCTTATAATATTAAACCTTTCATAAAGCTTTGCACTGCACTTTTAGCTACATTGTGTTCAATAAATCTTTAACAATAATTTCATTGGTCCGTTAAAAAAAAATTGAACATCTCAGCCCATCTAGGCCTTCCAGCCGATGTCATACAATCATTTATTAACACCACAAACTGGATAACCCAAATACAGGTAAAATTTAAATTCATTGCATGCTGGTAAAACAGGAGGTAGGAGAAACCTGGCAGTTGAAGGGGTTATCAAGATGAATTGTTGTAATAAAAAGTTTGACAGTGAAAGAATAGATATTTATAAATCCTACACTTAATAATGAGACACAAACATTGACTAAACAAACATTGCAGCTTTGGAAACAAGTTGCAGTGTGTCCAGCGAACTGGAAAACTGGATTGGATTGGTCAGTGAAAAGTAAGGAAATTTCATCAGTTTCCTGGAATGTTCACACTATTCACTAAAAATATAGGTAGTCTAACATTTATTTACAATAATCAAACTAAAATTTTCTTACACACTGTGAGTTTCTTTTGACACAGCTTAGCATACTAATCTTAACTCTCAAGGTCAACATGTGATTCACATGTCATATTTTCACCCCCCTTATCGCAAATCTTTAGCGCAAGTGGTGACATGTGTGAGAATTTGATTATATTATAGGAAGAAGAAACTAAAAATAATGTGTGTCGAAACAATTTTAAACTATTTGTTTAAGGCGATCTTTAAATGTCTCAATATGACCTCACTGAAATGTAACTTCCCACATCAGGCTAACTGTTATGCATGCGGTTTGCATATAATACAGTACTATTGGTTGGTGGGGA